>VZSC01013775.1:0-13510 GCA_013398225.1 Steatornis caripensis | reverse complement strand
CTCTCTTACCTTCAGGGTCTGGGAATCCTGAGGGCATTTGAGCTATCTNATCTGCCAACTCCCTCAGCACTCATGGGTGCATCCCATCAATTTGTGGGTGTCCAATTTGCTTAAGTAGTCGCTAATTCAATCCTCCTCAACCTAGAGAAAGTCTTTGTTTCTCCAGACTTTCTCTCTTACCTTCAGGGTCTGGGAATCCTGAGGGCATTTGAGCTATCTTCTCTATATTAGTCCTCCCACAAATCAAGTATTTTTCTAGCCTTTTAATTTTTTTCTTTTTTATTTTTAAGAAATAACCCACCTATAATTTGGCATATCCTCATGCAGAGTTATTTGCTGTACTGTTTCTCACTGGCCGGTCTTACTGTCCATCTTGTCTTATCAAACAGAAGGGCCACAATTCCCACCAGGAAGTCGGAGCATTTCAGTACACCAGATGGCAAAGTCTGATTAGTTACAAAGACATTTTAATCATCATCAGCTGCAGTAATGCAGCCTACTCTTTTTAGCATCATGCTACAAATTATCCATATGGTTTCTGCATATGTTCTTTCCTGTTCATGGTGCTTACACATCAGATATTTAAACAGTAATCAGATGAGTAACAAAGTTGCATAGTTAGTATTATAAGTGTGAAGGAGTAGCATAAAGGTAAGAAGCTGTCCAGTTTTATGTTTCTGCACATTGGTCCTAAATCTTCCCAGGTCGACACACTAAAAGCAGTCACAGTGTATGCGTCTACTCCTTGCCTTTCAGCCCAGGGGTTTCTCTACTTGGGCCTGTGATAAGGTCTTGAAATTGATGGGTCAGATTGTCACAGGCCATCATCTACTTTTTTTTTTTTTTTCATTCTCCCCAGGATACTTCTGTTCTCCTGTCTATGTACCTGATTCATGTCTTTTCCTATGATCAAATATCATTTATTTATTCTATTCTTACTTCGTATTGCATGCACATTACCAAAGATGCTATCTTACTGTGTTACATTTTTTTTTTCACCTCTCGTTTCCCTGTGGACACCAGGCTATGACACTGAAATGGCAATTTCTTCCTGTTACTAATGTAGTAAGAACATGGTAACAGGGATATAAGGTTATGCCAAAAGGAAATATATGGAATTCAAGTTTTTTTTTCTGTAAAATAACCAGTCATAGAGGGTTAATAATGTGAAGTTATTTATTTTGTCCAATTTAAACATGGAGGAAACCTGACGATAATTGACAATTGAAATGGACTCGAGTTAGCTGAAAATTATTCCAAAATAGATATTCTTCTTTTCTACTGCTTGTCATTGAAATATGATCTATGTATACATGTAAGTACAGATTATTCCATGTGTTCTGAACTGTTAACAAGAACAGAACTGTCCTTTCCTTTGTATAGAAGTGAGACTCATGCTCCAAGGACACCCAAACCCCTCAGCTACACCTTGGAGAATCCCCATCATAAAACTTACACATCATCAACATTCAAATCTTTATTTAAAACATGTCTTAGCCTTGACAACTGTGCAACACTTCAGGCAAGCTAGATGGCCATGGTGTCTGCTACCTATTGAGCTGAATAGCCACTTATTCCTTCTCCTTCTTCATTGGCTTTGGTGTCCTTAGGGCTGTTTCTCTAAATTTTCTTACTCTTCTCTCCTATAGTTACCATATAGCATTTTTTGTCCTTTCTTAGAAATGGTTTTTCAGAGGCATCACCAGTGTGGGTGATGGGCCCAGTAGTACCCTGTAGTGGGTCTGTTTTGGAGTTGACTGGAACCATCTGCGACTGGCTGTGTCTGGCATGGGCAGCCACTCCCCCAGCCCCCTGCACCCAGTGCAGACTAATTGGCCACATTAAACAAAAAAAGTTGAAAACTGACAGTTCTACTTTTTAAAGATAGGGCTATCATAATAACCCTCAGTTTTTGTCTAAGGATGTTATAGCATGCTTTTGGGAACATGGCAGCATCATTTTGAACATTACTAGTGACTAGGATATCTAAGACACTGAAATACTAGGTGGCAGGTAAGTCACGTTGCTCACTCTGCAACATTTAGAGTTTTGGAAAAGCCAGAAAATGAATTAAGACAACACTCCACCCACCTATTGCCAAAACGTTTCATTAATTGCCATGAGATTCTTAAACAGCTTGGCAATGCTTTCCTTTTAATTTGTACCAGAGCTAATGCAAGCTGCCATTGCAAGAGGTGATGCTGTCACTTATGAAGGCATGTACACTGAACAGAATATACCGTCAGCTTAGGCAGTGAGTAGCTCACTGCATTCTTATTTGTTAAATGATGTAATGAAACCATTTAGATGTCAACTGATTATGATTAGCATGATCTTTCTTATTCCCCCCTTTTCCTTTATGTGGATGTACTCGTGCAGACTTAAACACACAAAAGAGGTGATAGCTATATGCACCTCCAAAAACAAACACTTTACATACATGTGTCACATAAAAGTCTTCAATACCAAAGATTCATAGGAAATAGCCCTGTGACATCAGAGATAATAATGGAGTTCCTATGTGTCAGGACCACCTCAAATGGGACATCCTTTAGCTGCTTTTATTTATTTTCGCTATATAGAAATGATCTGCATTAAACTGTCTAAGGAAGATTTTCTTACTTTCAAGAAAAAAAATTGTAGCAGGTACAGCTTTCATACTTTATATGCACATAGTGAATTTACTGTGAATTAGCAAAAAAATATGAAAACATTTTTCTTGTTTGATTTTATGAGATTTTGAATGGGGAAGATTCTTAATTCTGTTTTCTGATCCTTCACAATGAGCCAGTCCTGCGTATCTACTGATGGTCTAAAGAGCATGGGCTCTGTGAGTCATACCCTCAAGCTATGACACATGAGAAAGGAAGGCATTTCACATTTTATTTACTTTCAAGATCTTTCTAAGTTGTTTATTTTTGTGTTAGTTTTTGCCTGAATGATGCAAAGAATATAAATATATTGACTTAAGGTAGCAGTCTAGAATTTAATCAGCTGTTTTCTACCACACAGCATTTGGAAAAGTGGAAGAAACATATGGAGAGAAATTACTGATATCTTCTCTCGGGTACTGATACTGTTTTCCTCCAGTAAGGCCAAACTCAGTCATCAGCCAAAGCTTAGTGTACGGGACTCTGACTCCAGCAATTCTCTTCCATTTGACTTGATGGGAATCAGCTTCCAAGAATCTGTATATTTGCCCTTAGCACTCAGGACTGTGATGGGAAATGTCCTAATGGAGATAACAAGAAATGGAAAGTTCTTACTGCATCCTGTCACTCTGCTAGCACACAAAACATGTGCTGTATTCTGTTCCTTGTTATGAAACTTCAAATGTATGTCCAGCATTCTGTTAGTTTTAAGAGCAGAGCTTAGTATATGTCTCTACATGTCTCTGCTCAGTGAACACTCAGGATACAAATTACTGCATAGTGGAAAAAACGTGACAAAATCTCAACTTGCAAAGCTTTTACATTCCTATCATCTTTAAATGAAAACAGTACAATATTCTTGACAAAAGTCTAGATTCTGATATGCTTATGAGTGTTAAATACCCACTTGATTCTACAAGAAGCCTTTTTTTTATTGCAATAACTATCATCTATGGTTATCTTTTGTGCTTTTTGATGAATTACATTGAGCCCTTATAAAGAAAAGGCAAGAGAAATTTTTCAAAGTCTAAAGATGGGCAACAAATTTGCATTTATACCCAAAGATTGTATTTATATTCACATATCAAGAAGCAGGTGGCTACCTGGTCCTTTGGATTCAGTCAGGGCAAGAGGAGTTAAGTACTCCCACTGTATACGATTAGTAAAAGAGAAAGTCAGGAGAGCCAAATATGTAGGGCACAAAACAGTATTTGTTTATCTATGTGCCTTATTTTTCTTCTCCATCCGGAGATTAAGGCATATACACATGCTACATTAAACATCCTACAGGAACAATTCCAAGCAGCTATCTTTTTTCAAGCATTGTCGACTTCCTTTTCTAATTACTAAAATAATTAAGAATTTGTGACAGTTATGTTCTGAATTAATGACAAAGAAATGAGCTGTAACGCATAGAATACTCCATTCCATTGCCTACAACATACTTTGGGAGAATTATTTGTGTTATGCTTATGCTCATTTCTGCAAATAGCACGAGTCCAACTGGGTACAGTGATAATTAAAAAGTGAACAAACTTACCTATTTGGCTCATCTAAGAAGTAAAGGAACTCTAAATTGCTCAAGTTAAAAGTGGGTATACTTCATTTACTACCACATGGTTTTGACTAGGCACTGCATATCTATGTAGTGATAGTATGAACACTCAAAGTAAGTCATGTTCCTGGAAAATGATTAAGCACATTGTGAAAGATAAGCAAGTGACAAAGGGAACTGATATTTATTCAGAAATTTTTTTTAGAATTCATTTTTAGAGTTAAAAAATCTTGCTTTAAAGAAGTAGCAGGCACTTTATAGCCGCTGCCTAGGTCTTTGCCCTTCCTTTGATGGCAAAAAATTAGAAATAAAGCCAGTTCCTGTGGCAACCTTTTTGCCATTGAGGTCCAAATGAAATGGACTCCCCTGTCAGATGCTGAAGATAGTTATCCCTACTAATTTTGGTAATGTTGGAACTGGAAGGGAAACAGAGTTCTTTGTTGGAAGATACACATATTTCTATTGCAAGCCCTCCTTAGTTGCCTAGGAATGTCTTTTTATTTTCCTTCCCGAAGGTGAAGAGGAAATTTACCAAGTCAGAACCTATTTATCCTTTTGAATGTCAAAACTGTCAAAAAGAAAGTTTATAAAATGTGGGTTTCTTAAAAAAATTGGAATTGTTAGCCATTAATCACATGAGCGCAAGCAGATATTAAATTGAGGATGAGCTGCCAACCACCAAAAAGAAAATGATATTTAAGTGCATAAATGTTACAAGCAGACATATTTTTGACATTTGCTGCTGCACAGTTGGAAAGGAATTCATGAAGCTGGCTTCATGTTCCTTAGATTTCAGGACTGACAGTGAGTCTGTTGTCTTCCAACAGAACGAAGATTTAAGTTTCACTGGAGGCATTACTGCCTTGTGATTTCAGAAGTAGAATCACATTAATTGAGAACAAAATGTTCTTTACACAGCTAAGTATAGATTAAGTCTAGAAGCAGAAATATGGGAAATCACCTGCAATGCAAAATATAAGAGGCAAGGTCCAACCAACTGGCTTCATTGTAAGAAAGTATCCGTGACTCTGTCGAAAAGTTAATGAAAAATACTGTCCAAATACTTATTTTCAGGCTGAGGAATAATAGTAATTTGTTGTCTCAAAACTCAAACCACTTTGGCAGAGTCAAATAATTTCAGAACATAGAGTCAAGGATATTGCTGAATAAAATATTTCATTAATATATAAATTATTATACTGACCTTAAGACTCATTTGCACCTAAGCCCCATTAAGTGCAAAATCATAATCTGCCTTCCAAGCTATCAACAACTGAATTATAGGAAAAGAGGACAGAAAACGGTTATTTATTCACTCTGATATAGTAATACTCTTCCTGTTTTGTACCTGTGTACGTATTGTTGAGGATTAGCATATAGACGAATATGAATATGAAAAAACACTAGTAATAATTCATAAATAACCCTTTTATAGAAAAAATTGCAGAACAAAAATAAACCCAAACAGAATTGAAACTTTCCTGTTCTTGAAGGAAGTAGGAAAGGAAGGTGGAGTCTCAACTCACTACTGTACACTAAGCTACAGAAAATGACTGCCTTTTTCTCCAGTTAATCATCAGGGTGGAAACAAAGCAGCAAAAGATTTATGCACCCAAGGAATCAATGGCTTCTGGGACAATGCATGTATCTCCTTATGAAAACCCTAACAACCCTTTCTGAGCTGTATATTTGAATTGTATGCTTTAGGAGAAAATTCTCCACATAAACCAGGGACGACTTGTCTGCTCACGTACTGGCTGTAAATACATGTACGGAGGAGTGCTAATAGAGGCGATGTAAGGCAGTTGTGCACATTTAAAAAAAAAAAAAATAATTTTTTGAAGATTGATGCTTTTTTCAGGTCTACAGATTACACTTCAAATGAGTTTAAGGTATATAACTAAATTCCCCCATGGAGTGAATTTTAGCAAGATGTTTAAGCTAACATTTGAACAGAGTGGAAATGATGCCTGAAACAGCTGGTAAAATTTGATCTACTCCTTGGTCATTAACTACTGTTGTTGTCTTACGTCTATCAAGGATCTGGTCTGAAAATATGTTCTAGCATTCTGCAGGATTGACTCTACACATCCGTGTCACAGGTTTACTGGAGGGAATTAAACGTTGTCACAATGTTTTGTTTTGAAAATAGAATAATCAATTCACAAAATGATTGGAGTATTGTAGCTTACAGTCTTTTGGGAAGAGCTTAATGCTGATGGATAAGTGGTGTCTATCCAGCATGTATCTTAGCCAACCGTTCTCAAGTGAAAATGGATTTATATTTTACTAACTAGTAAGGCTTACACTGCAATATCTGAGATAAATCAAAACTAAGCCAAACATTCCCCTCCCCCAACCCAAAACTAAACTAAACAACTACAACAAAAATAAAATAAAGCTGTAAGTAGTATGGGTCTTCTTTGTTTCATGCTACTATATGATTTAAACACCAAAACTTGATTGATGTCTTCCTGATAAAAAGTGATAGTCAGCAGCTGTCATTCGTAACAAAAAACTTTAAAAACAAATAAGCCACCAATAGGAAAGATGTCTAGAGTATATTCCCCTAGGTAAGAGTTTGGTCATTTATCCTAAAGACAAAAAAATGTCATAGGTTCACCTTTTATTGTAAAGATTAGCAGTAATGAGGTATCAGGAAGAAAAAATTAAAAGGGAATAGCATATTAAAGCCTTCCAATTGTATTTATAACACTTTAGAAAAGATTTTTAAATGCCTATAAATTGCTACCACCACTGTTTTGACTGCCACCACCACTTTTTTCTGGACATTCCTTAAACTCAGTGACATCATTCTCAGGTCATGAGGGATCTGTGCTTATTATTCCAGCCTAAATTCAGTACGCTTTCTCAGTCATCTTAGTTATTTCCACTTTCTGACCTTAGGATAGAAAAACTAAGAAACTGAATTTAATACAGAAGACATAGAAGCTCAGAAGAGATAAAACTCGAATAACTATTCAAAATCTATTTTAAGACCATCAGCATTACAAACTGATGATAATTTGTATCTAAAAATATCACCCAGATCTTTTCTGTTCTGCTCAGAAAATTGGTGTTTAATGCCACTCACATTAAATATTAACTGTTTTCTGAAGCCAATCTAAAATAGGAGTAACACTAATAAAAAAAATTTCTAAATTATGTATGTGTAAGTTTATATATTACCACAAAACCCAGATACATGACAGCAGATTTAAAAAGAAAGATTTAAACCTTTACAATTTAAAAGACTTTTATTTTCTTTTTCAGCTTTCATTTTTAGCAGATAACTCTTGAAAAGAAAGATATTTTATACTTGATTTAGGTATTTGTTTATATTCCAGTGTCTTCCTTAATTTTTTTTTTAAACTTCACTAACCCATTTAACAAATTTTCAAATTAAAATGTGAAACTACACCTCACTTAGGTCTTTCTTTTAATTTCTGTTGACCAATAGCTATCACCTTGATGTTTGCATCTCTCAGTGCTCTGTATCTAGATGAAGTTTTTTGAGTCAATATCTCCTGCATTGAGCTTCACTCTGGTTCCTAATGAATGTCAGTGATCTTTATTTATCAATGGACCGGTATTAGGGATTTTAATGATGTTTAAGTGCATAACACCTAAGGTGTTACAGATTAAAAGAAAAAAATTAAATGTCTATCTGTCTTGTTTTACCTTTGCTCATTTAAGTATTTGAAAATCTTGAAAATCTGATGCTTGCTTCAAGTGTCCTTGTAACTTTAGTTGAGTAAAACCATTTCATCCATCCAAGAGATATCTATTTCTTTAGTGATTCTGAATGTATTTGTACATAAAACCTAGAAATTAAAAAATACATTATGTTTCTGGTTGCATAAGCTTTCCCAAGTACTTTTTTTGCCAATAATTTCTAATGCTTTCTTTATTTGAGTATGTGCAGAAAATACATATCAAAAACTAGCAATGCAAAAGAGGTACCAAACTGCAAGTAAATGCCGCACTGTTACAAAAGTGAATTATTGACCTGTTGTATACCATCAACTTTTGTAGCTTTCTTTTACTAATGGAACAATGACAATAATACTGTATGAACGGCACCCAGGGTTAAAAGGTGTTTATATCAAACTCTGATACAAGCATGTATATTTATACATGTATCTACCAGTAAATTATTCTGAAAATTAGATCACTTAAAACCAGCCTAGAGATTAAAAAAATGAAGAGAGAGAGAAAAAGCTAGCAAAACATGCTGTAAAAACAGGAAAAGAAAGTTTTACGCAGAATGTAATAACACCTTCTGGAGGCAGAGATTTGAGATGGTACAGCACTGGTTTGTGGTAAATAGAAACAATGTACACCTGCAGCTCAAGATGGGACTTAAACAACAAAAATTTGCACAAAGAAGAACAATGGATTTTCTTTTTCAAGGTTGAGTACTTTTTGCTTCAGGAACACCCTTGGAAATTCCCACAAACCAATGGATACTATGAACAATCAATGAGTCATAAGCCTAAATGTAAAAACAACAATGTAAAAACAACTATCAGGCATAAAAGGATTTTAAGAGGTGATTTCACTTAGAACTGCATGGGAACAAAGTCAGGTTTTTGCTGCAATGCATGCTTGCCTATCTTCAGTCAATCCACCACAACATAGTCAAGAGAGCAAAATACTGGTTCTGCCATGGAAAATATGAGCTTGGCGTTCATCTTTGTCAGGCTGGAATTTCAACCCAAGTAAGCAGTGTGCTACAGTAATAATTTTTCGTATTTAATGTTTATTGTTCTCTTATTCATGGTGAACACACGTCTCAGTGCAACAAACTTCCAGACAAGAGTGGCCTAATGCATCTTAATTTATAACCTTAATTTGAAATTAAAATGTACCAAAGTGTATACCCAAGAAAGTTCTGAAAAAAATTATTGGCGAACACACAATTGTTTTCCCAATTTCCAAGAAGATGATCTTAACAGAGAACTGAAAATGTGCTTTAAAGGTGTGTGAGGAGAAGAAAAAACAAGACTTTAAGCAGTTATTTGAAAAAAAAGGAAAAGATTTCAGAAAAACATCCAAAGCAGTTTTCTGTAGTAACACATGTGACATTCTCTTTCACAGTCTGTGTTCCTGTATGGCATTATAGCTTTTCAAGAGAAGAAACAATTCATAAAAGCACTTCTATTAATGTCGTGCTGAGGTAATGTAGTTCAGCCAGACACTTTTGCCTCGTGATAAACATTGAAACTTGGAAGATATAAAGTAAAAGTATAACATGTTACCACAATACAGTTTGAAATAGAATGTTTGGAGGTTTAGTGCTTTAATGAGGAGACTTAAGGGGTGACCTCATTGCTATCTACAACTTCCTTATGGGAGGAAGTGAAGAAAGATGTTCCATGGTAAGACGTGAGGGAATGGCTTAAAGCTGTGTCAGGGGAAGTTCAGACTGCATATTAGGGAAAAGTTCTTCACTAAGAGAGTGGTTAAGCACTGAAACAAGCTCTCCAGGAAAGAGGTCATGGCCCCAAGCCTGCTGGTATTCAAGAAGCATTTTGACAATGCCCTTAGATATATGGTTGTTTTTTAGGTAACCCGTGTGGAATTAGGAGTTGTACTCAATGATCTTAGTGAGTCCATTCCAACTCAGAATATTGTATGATTCTATGTCCTGGTTTGGGCCAGGACAGAACCGATTTTCTTTTAGTAACTTTGCTTTTTAGTGAAGTCTCTTCTGAGAAGCTGCACTCTCTGAAATTAACTGCATGTTTTTCCAGACAGTAGCTGCTTCTAGCAGTGATAAGGCTCGGTGTTTATAGTTAGTGCTGGAACATCAGAAGCAATGGTATGCAGAAAGGCCCTTGCTTATAGTTATCCCTATGGAGACCAAGGTCGATGCTTGCTTCTGCTAACTTTCTTGTGCGCCGGAACTGAAAGAGCAGAGAAGTCGTCACCCCTGCGACCCTGCGGTGGGGAGGAGCGGGTCGGACAGGTGACCCAAAACTGACCAAAGGGAGTATTCCATCCCATACGCGTCATACTCGGTATAAAGCAGAGGGATCACGAGGGTCTCGCTCTCTTCTTCTATGGCCGGCATCCGAGGAGGACTCTGTCTGATTCTTCTGCCTTCGATCCCGATCCGTGCATTCCTGAATCCAGCTCCTGCCTGCTGCTGCTGAGTACAGTCCGGGACTTTCCTGGGGCGTGCCCCGCAGCGTCCGGGTGACGTATTCGTCATCAGTGGGGGGGAGCTCGATATCGGTTTTGTACATATTTGTATATTTGTATATATTTCATTATTATTATTATTCATTATTATTGTAGTTAGATTAAAGCTGTTTTAACTTTTCTAACCCATAAGTCTCTTCCCCTTTTCTCTTTCCCCCCCACTTTGGGGAGGGAGGGGGTTAACAAAGAGCATCTGTCGTTCGCTTAACAGCCAGCCCAGCTTTAAACCGTGACATTCTATGATTTAATTTCTTGCTAAGGAATGATATTCCTGCATAAAGCAGTTGGTTTTCATGAATTAAGAAATAAAGTTCTAGTATTAACCAATTCTAATTTGATATGTATTCTAATTAAATGGTCAGAAAATTAAACAATTTTTAGTTTTTCTTTTATAACGTGTATAAATATAAGAACAAAGACAGTTCACCAAAGGAATGATACATATACTCCATTTCAGCCGAAAGAAAAAAATATTCCTTGAAAGTTTTTAAGGTTTCAAAGCTTTATAGCATTTTTTATTTAGGAAATCTTTCTGATTCATGCAGAACAAAAATACTTCATGAAATACTTGTATACTTGTTATGCTTGCACTGAATAATTAATTCTTGTCTTAATATGTCGAAAGTTATTAAGAATAATTAAACTTTCCATATCACTTCCATAACTTCAGTGTATGTATGACCAATGTTGTATTTGGGGAGTTTGAGTTTACTAAGAAGAATAATTTTTCTGATTTTTATTTTTTATCTGCTGCAGAGTAACAGAATATTATGGTTAAATTATTCTTTTTAGAAAGTGTTTGTTTCTGGGCCAGATAAACAAACTCCCCATTAGTTTGAATCAATATTATTCAAAAAAAGATCTTTAATAATAATGTGTCTAGCAATCAAAAATCTAGTAGAAACAGACATGTTTTATAGCCCAGAATGTAAGCACTCCAATTCATGCAAAACTCTTTGTTCTCCTTCCGAATTGGAAAAAGAATTTTTGTGAGTTTATGCCATATTTGAGATTGTTGGATAATTCCTGAGTATAGTGTGCTCCTATGTCTGTTGCACTACGACATTGTTGTGTATTTCTAAATCAGCCTTCAAACAGCAAATTCGAAAGCATAAGAATAATTAGAAGTTTATACCATACCAGACTGACAGGGAACTTGTTCCACTTTCAACATATAAAAATGTCATTTTGGAAGGTTCTGCTAGGTGTTTTCATAGTAAGATTTTCCCATCAGCTGGTTTTATAATAACATAACCTATTAAAACTGGTTGTTTGTGAGCAAATAGTTGCTTGTAGCTATCTCAGAAATGTACTAATTACCAAACTGACAAAACCAGACATATTCACATGTCTAAGCCTTCACTGTAGCAAAAGGCTATTCTAAAAAATAATATGATGAAATAGTCACACTAGACTTTATGCTAAATGATTTCAGTAACTCCTTCAGGGCTGCTAATCACAACTACGATGCACTTCTGACTGAGCACTCACCATCTTGGAATCTCATGAAAAATCAGAGATAAAAAATAGGAATATACTTCACATGAATACCGTTCACTTCTGACTGAGCACTCACCATCTTGGAATCTCATGAAAAATTGGAGATAAAAAAAAGGAATATTCTTCACATGAATACCGTTCACTTATCAGGAAAAAAAAAAAGAAAGAAAAAGAAAAAAGAAACATAATTTCCATTCATTCAAGCCTCATATATGCCATCTCAGTAAGTTCCTGACCCAGTACCTTCTATTGCTCTTTTTGTTTTAACTCAGGGCTGTATAACCTGTTCTGTAATATTTTTGACTTCAAAATACAAATTTGTGTTCAGGAACCATTGCGTCTCAGCCCTTGCTTTTACACTTTTCCAAGGAGAACTGAGTTTATTAAATTTTCATTCCCATTTTGGGTAGTGCAGGTCAAATAATCTGTTTTAAAATTAGTTCTTTAGTTAACTCCTAGCTATTAGTACAGGTTTTTAATGTAGTCCGGAGCTGAAAAGGAAGATCTATTTTCTCTAAACAGACTCTCTGGCAAATGTATCAGATTAAGCTCCCGTTCACCTTAAAGGCAGCTTGACAGAAAAGAGCTGATCATTTCTGAAAACTTGATCTCCTTAGTCATCAAAAATATTTGAGTTATGAAGTGAAGTTTTGGTGATCCATGTACCAGCACAATCCTGATACAAACACTAGCTTGAGTGCTACATTTTTTCATAGAAATGTCCCAATTCTGTATGACTATGCAAGCACTTAGTATTTGAGTGTCTAGGCTTAACACATCCTGCTAAAAGCACATGCTTTATTCATAACTAGCTTTTAAAATGAGACTGTTTAATGACATTTTCTTCCATATAGTTAATCAAACAAAATAGCCTAGACTACTATATCCACTGTCAAAAGTGCAGTTCATAAAATTGAGAGTTATAGCTAATTTTTGAAAACAAGCTGTCTCTTGAAAAAGCCAGATCATCCAGTTTCTTTTGAAGCTTAAATATCTTAATTGGACAGATTTAATGAGGAATTTTCTTAGGACATAGGCAAAGGCTAATTCAAATTTTGAACCCCACTTGTAACATCTTATGTGAACCTTACAGCCTATTTATATTGCTGTTACGTATTGTACAGTGTAACTTAAAACTCATAAAATCAAACATAAGAACAAAATGTTTTTGTCACCTTTACAAGTTTATTATGTTCTACATCAATTGAAATGTGACTTATCTAAGTTTGTATAACAGATCTAGCTATTAATTTGCCTTTCAAAAATTTGTAAGATTTTGAAGGATATCACACATAGAAAGACAACCATAATTCTATGCATCAAGTTGTGTCTTATCCCTGAAGTATAAGGTATACTTTGATATGAATACAGTGACAATTTTTCTTTGAATTTTGATAAATCCATCATAGTGATTGCAAGCAAGTACTTTCAGATATTGAAGTTTTTCATGTGCAGATTTAAACTTGATCTGTGCTAAATGAGATTACAATTCTGTCATGGTTTGAGCCCAGCCGGCAACAAAGAACGACACAGCGCTGGCTCACTGCACACCCCCCCCCACTCCCCACCGGGACAGGGAGAAGAATCAGCAGAGAAA
>VZSC01013768.1:271299-283369 GCA_013398225.1 Steatornis caripensis | reverse complement strand
TGTACTGGTGCATGGCGTTATTCCTCCCCAGGTGCAGGACCCTACACTTGCCTTTGTTGAACTTCATGAGATTCCTCTCTGCTCAACTCTCTAGCCTGCCATTAATTAACTATGAAGTTTCTTTTACCTTTGCATCACTGTACTAATACACATAATGTATTTTATGCGTCAATGTTTTCTGTATCAGAATTACTGATATTTTGGACTGGAACATGACCAAGGGACCTCAAGACCAATAAAAATATCTTTTACAGAAGTCAAGTCTTCATCTGCTGTTGCCTTGTATGTATGAAGAAAAAAAGCATAAAAGAATAATGTTCAAAAGCATCTTAGCTGTTGTTCTATCAAAAAGTTTATGTATCTTCCTGAGCACTTTTAGCAACTATCCACATGAAACTATCAAAGCAAGTTTCCATCATATTATTAAATAAAACTCATTTAGTTACAAAAGTTATCAAAATAAACACTGTAATTATAGACCATAGGCAGTGAGTTGAAAAAATTGTTTTTAAGAAAAGATTATGATCCTGTTCAAACACAAAACAAACATAAGGTCATATGAAGGAAAGAAATCTGACTACTGAGTCAAATCTCATTAAGTTTTTATCTGGTAAAGGAAATTGAAATAATGCTTTACTAGAGCTTTTAAATACCTTTAAAAAACCTCTGAAGTTAATTAGTCCAATGGCTTCATATACTTTGAGCCACAGATGCTGTTCTTTGTTATAGCCAGGATATCCAAAACTAGAATGTAAATTACATCTATTCTGTAGTCTGCCTGCTAAGAAGACCATACTGAGTGCTCCCAGTTTTAGGAATACTGCAAGGGCAAGAACAATGTGTATCAAAAGAGTAAAATGTACTGTACCTGTCCACACTAAGTGCACAGAGATTAAGGACTGTGATTCCCACTGATGCCTTCTGTATAAAGGGAAGGAATTTGCAAAGAAACTGTCCAAATTCAGAATCTCCAAAAGGCCACTTCTGAGCAAGGAGCTAAAGAGAAGATATCAAATAATCAGAACAGTTATTAGCACGTATGTAAGAATTGTAATTATTTCTTGTCTTAGACACAGCCATTGTAACCTTGAATTCTCCATACCTCAAGCACATCCTTAGTACTGAGTGAATCTGGGAAGTAACTGCTACTATAGAAGCACAGAGGGTGAAAGTTTGAACGTGAGTAAGTATTGACCTTGTACTCTTGTAATTGTAACTTGCATTGTTAAAAGATTTTTTATTATTGTGTTTCAGCCACCAGTACTGAATAATGAAAATGTAACTCAACTGTCATAAATGGTTGCAATTACCATGTCCCAGAACCAAGCAGTAAAGCGTAACTCGCAGTTCATAATGAAATACCTCAGAACCAAATTCTCATGCTGCACGCAAGTAGATTCTTGTCATTGTAAATGTACCACTAACTCATGGCAATATGCACTGCCAGAGTCTTAAATGTGTGGAGAAAATATTGTACACACATATTTCTTCCATATTATGTTTTAAAGGACTAGCATCATACGTACATGTGGGCTGTACTACAAGGCGACAGAAAAGCATGCATTTTGAAAGACATGAATGAGTGGCTGGGATTTAGATTAGCATTTCCAAGGAGGCATTTAGATAACAAATATGAATACATTGATTCATGTGAATAGTTGTGAATAATTAGCATGTGAACAGTAATGTTTCTGGCTGTAACTGTTAAAGCTTTGAACAAGTATACATACAAAATACAGGATACAAAATTATGCAGGATAGTCAAATCTACAACTGACTGCAGAGTCACAGAAGGTCTCCCTTTACTAGGTGCCTGGCAGTAAAATGCAGATTACATTCAGTGTAAAACGTAGTAAGTGAAAAATTTTTAAATCCATATAGAGTACTGAACTCTAACTTATCTGATTCCACTCAAGAAAGGGATCTTACAGTCGCCATGAATAGTTCTTTTGAAAAACAAATCACTAAACCTTCTCACCAGAAGGGGAAGGATACTGAGTAAGAGGTAAGACGAGTTCTGTGTGTGATACAGCCCAGCAGTTCTTATGCTCTTATCAGCTTCTGTTAAAGTAGTTGTGTGGTAGAAAGCATTAGATTTGAAATGAAAATTGTTTTCAGCATTTACTTTCTTGCAGACCTGTTCTGCCAGGTCATCCTCGTACTTGGGCAGAGTTTGCTTACAGTCAGTTCACGTTTTGAGTTATCTTTGCAACCATAAGGGCTAGAATTTTTTTTCAGTAGAAGCTTAAGCTCTGAAACACACTGATCTAGTAAGAGCTGGTGGATTCTGTCTGCAGAATTAGAGAAACAAGTTTTGCTTGTAGCTCAGGACTGTAGTATTCAAAGTAAACATTTCATTTCTATTTAAATCAGTGTTAAATTGAAAATACTAATAATCACTACCTTTATATAAATGTTAACTGTGGGGAGTTAAAATTCACATCTATCTCATTTAAGGTAGGAGTTACCTTTCTGTTTTTTCACAGCATGAGTTTTCAGAGCACTTTCCTGTAGAGTACGGGATGTTTATCAGTGAATGCCAGATTTGTAGGAATTCATCTTCTCTTTATAGTCAGTCCTGATCTGGCTTTTTCACATCCCCTGTTTTTTATAGCCATTCACCACAGTGCTAAATTACTTGTGCTTTTTATTCCCCAAATAATACTTCTAAAATACTGGGAGCAGCTATGTACTACATGCTGTCTATGTCTCTCTAGGACCATATTCATATTGTCATTTGATTACTTGTATTTTGAGATAGATTTTAGCAATTCATAGCTTTCAGACAACCAGGTATTAACACTACGTGTATGACTACTTGTTAAATAGGAAAGGCATTATCTGTTAGGCATGGGTTTTTTTACTGCATTATTTTTTCTCTTCAGCTGAATATGAAAATGAGATTTCTCAACATAAGCTATAGGATCAATCCACGTTTGTCTACTCACTATTACTTGAGATCGTTAGAATATCATCTAAATGTGGTTACATTTCCTCTTGTTCTGTTACCATATATTGCTATGTGTTTTCTGGCATATTGAGAACTCTTGCCTTCAAGGAGAGCTGAGTATCTTGTTTATCAAGACCACAGCAGAGAAGATGTGCGCACCTTTGCAATGGTATTCCAGTTTAGGACAGTCATATTTGATGAACGCAAATCCCCCTTGTCCCAGAAGGCTAGGGAATGGATCACGAGGACCAGTATTGTCAGAACCTTCAGTATTGTCAGTACGTTCAGTAACAAAGGTAATGAATGACATTATACCTCCAAGATGTTTAGTTCCTCTGATTTTATATATTTATAGACCGAATGAAATATATTGACAGCTCCAGCAGAATTATTCTCTAGATAGATTTGCAATATTACAGAAAATGTTTGCAGGGCGTATTTTTGCCTTTTGTCTAGAGCTCTTGCATGAGGCTTTAGTTTATGTTGGGGCTACAGAAAAAATATTGGAAAAAGAAGGGGTGATCTGAATCCATGGTAATTCTCCAACCAGTTATAGTCATGTAGAATTTCAGCTCCAGACTCTTGCCTGGGTTTGGGTAAAATCAGAATAGTTTTCAGGCACCAGTGGTTGAAGACTAAATTTTAAATGGCACTGCCAGAGAAAAGAAGCCCTAGCAGACTTTTATCAATCCCCTGTGCCAACCAGAGCCCCAAAACAGATTTATTATTATAGATCACACTTTAAAAGGCAACTGAAAGATAGCCACCTATTCATTTATGTGCACTGACTGTGGCTGTAGCGTATACCCAGCAAGAGAAATGAAAAAGCACTTAGTAGTGACTGTGAAACTCGGTTACCACAAGGCAAATATTAGCTTCAAAAAGAAAAGTGTTGTACTTTAAAACGGTTCACTAACTCATTACTCCTCACAAGGAAGCTTTATCAGGGTTCCAGCATGTACACACCTTCCTCACACCCCAGGAAGCTCTCCCTTTTTAAGATTAAAAATATTTTATTCCTTTTGTGTCTTACACTTTTCCACTAATTGTAGTAACATCAGTACCAAATCATTAGACATTCTTTTCAAGTTGATTTTAATCAAAATCACTGGGATTAGAATTAAGTTATTTGATTTTTAAGATTAACTTTACAATAAATTCCGTAGGTATACTCCATTATCATTCCGCGTCAGCTATGCATCCATTACTTCCCCTTGGATCAGGTGCCAATTTTTTCTTCTGTAGATATTTTTAGTCAAGAAATCTGATCCTGTCTTTGGTTTTACTAATTTTACATCAAAACAAGTCCATTGCCCTCTGTTCTGCCCTAGCAGGGTACAGAAACTTCAGAGGGAAATAACAGATTTATTTGTATTAAAAAATGGGCCCAGGAATTTATTTGAATTAGTCCTTATTTACTTAGGTACAATATAAGAACTGGGACTATTGGCTTTGTTCTTCCAGTGCTTTTCCATGTTTTAATATCCAAACAAAATGAGTATAATGTTTTAGCAGATTACATTTTCTCTCAAGGCACAAGGATAGGAGGAATCAGGCTGGTTATCCCAACTTGTATCCCATTTCTCCGTCAGTTGGTCAAACCCACTCAAAAATGCCTGAGGTTTCGAAATAAGACATGCGGCAAAGGAAACGCACTTTTCCCATTGTACAGTTTGGAACTTAGGGGTATTTCATACAGTTCAACTGTGGTGCAATTCCTGAGCAAGAAAATAGTGTAGTCAACAGCATATTTTTACACTGAAATCAGAAACCAAGATTTCAAAGTTCTACTGTTGGTCTTAAAAAGCCTCAGCAAAGTAACCAGACAGCCACAGCTTCCTTGAGCATCCCCCCTTTTCTGCTGCTTTATATGGCCTCTCTGTCCTGACGCTGCAGCTTGAAACAAACAAGATGGCAGCGCTGAGAACATTCCTTTGCAATGATTTTTACATGTCACTCAGTTGATTTTATTGTACTGCTATTGCTATTTTCTAACCCCCATCAGTATGCTAGCTGATGTACAAAACATTAGATAAAGTCCCACTGTGCATCCCAAGCAATTTATATATAGTTTAAAAGAGAGGATGTTATAATCCAACCACATGAGTATTCACATACATGCTCATGTACATTGACAGGATTTATCTAATACTAGGCTGATACTACGTGTTTACAGGCAGATGAAGATCCTGGAGCTCAGACCAAAACAGATGGACTGGGTTAGGTGCTGGGTATGAACCGGCTCTGAGCTGCTCCATAAAAACTGCTACAGTTCAACAACTACATGTCAGGATGTCCTCTCTCTCTGCCACATGGCACGGAGGATGAAAGCAAAGGTTTCGTACCTGCCCTTTCCTGCATCTCATCCTAGTGTTCTAAAGCCTTCTTCTTCCTATATCCACTTGGGACCGTTGCTGTGCTGACACATAAGATCTGTTTCCCAGAATCTGAACTGTCTTTCATACAGTGCTTGCCCCTCATGCCACCCCCATGCAGGATACTCTCCTGAGTTTCATGGCGTGTAAGTGTTTAATGATACTGATAGAACAACTTTGTCACAACCTTGGCAATCAGAGTTACTGCACTCTTTTCAGCAGGACAAATAGAAACACCTTCTTTATTCCATGACTTCTGTTACACTTGTGCAGTAATGGAGAAAGGGACCAAACCAGCAGGTTTCTGTTTGTGTAGATAATGTCTAGTTGTATAAGTGACCAGCATCTCCTAACTGTGGGGTAGGAGTTGCGAAACCAGTGTGTTCAGGGGTGATTTCCTTTCCTTGCAACATAGCCCAGAATGAAAGACAAGACAAATTCCTGGTTTTGTCAGATCAGCACATTTGGGTTTTTTTGACTTTGTTTTTTTAAGGCTAGTTTCCTCCAGGAGACATGGGGCTGTCTTGGTAAAGCTCTGTCTTAAATTGTGTTCTACAGTTCTGTATGCCCTTGTCTGCTCCAAGGCGTGTGCCAAATATGGTACCTGGTGCTTTGGTTGGAATCCAGGTGAAATCTGACTGAACGCAGAAATGTCCAAAGTTTATACCACTGAGCTGACTGAGTTAAGTGACAAAAGGTGATGATTCTGAATGAAGTGTTCCTCCTGTTTCTGATCTATAAGACTGGTTAGAAAGAAGAGTGGATTGAGTCTCCTGCATGTGGTATTTTGATTCAGTGACTCAACCGGGACCCTTCTGTCCCCATGAAACCTCTTAGGACAGGAATTCACTGCATGTCCTCAAGCCTTCTTCCTACAACCCATACATCCAAGAGGCAATTGCATTGCAGGACATTCCTCATCCATTTCTTGCTTGGGACCCACAGACTGTTGCTCATCCCACATACACAACTCAGCTATGCTCCACCACTTTGCTGGAAAGAGGGAAAGCTGTAAGGAGAGAGAACACAGTCTGTGTCTCAGTATTCTTTCCCGCTGCTGGAGTAAAAAGCCTCAACTTTGGGAAGGACAGTGAGTAGAGGAAAAATAGAGGAAAACAAAGAACACGGCTAACCTTTGTAATGCAGGGCACAAGACCAATATTGAGTATATCATGGTGACATGACAGTTCAGGCTTCTGCTGACTTTAGTATCACTTGTTTTTTTCCTTATCCTTAGATTCATGATACTGCTGTGGTAGAGAAGGCACACTGCACCTCTTCAATTGTTCTTTGCAGGAAATACATTCCTAATTTTGCTACAACCAAGAACTGTCTTTTTTCCACTTTGGGTGGATAAAAGATTGACTGTGTTTTTTTCTGGAAGGAAGAAAGGTTATGTGGGGATGCATGAGAACCTTCAAAGACATTTTTTCCTCTGAATTGTCCGACCACAGCTTTTTCTGCTATTTTGCTATCTTTGCCCGCTGAATAAAGGTGGAGGTAGCAGAGGGTCTCATGCCGTTTCATGAATGCCTACAGTCTTTTTCTGCTGCTTAGGCAGCTATGGAAGGGAGTGTATAGCTTTTAGACAAGAGAAAATAGATTAAACTTCAAGAGTTCCTGAAAGGTAAGAAAACAAATGCTCTGTTTTCGAAGCAGAACATTCTGTCCCAGCTAATTGGTAAAAAAATAAATCCCAAGTTTTACATTCTTGTTAAAATGTTTATATTTATTACAAAAATCTACTTAGTGGTCAACTATAGACATCTCCTCTGTGGTATTTTTGCTGTTTACAAAGTTGAATTTGGGTGTTTTTTTGTTGTTGTTCTGTGGTGTTGGCTAACACCCCATCCTTTTACGTAGACTGTTTCTCAAGCTGTGCTGCTCTTCTTCAGGGAAATGAGCTGCAAGGTGTGCTTATATGCATTGTGATTTGTTGAAAAGATTTTTTCAATCCCTTGCTAAAATACTGCTTTTGTTATTCTTCCAGCTGTGTTGTCTTTTGTGTGTTGCGAAAGAGATTGCTAAGAAATTACTGCAGAACTGGTAAACCTGGGATATGCACAAATCAAAGCAATTTTTTGTTATCTGTAGAGTTCAGCTGATTGAAAAATAAAGAGAGCGAGCATACTAAAATATACTAAAATATTCTCTAGGTACTGTACGGTATTACAAATCCACAGAAAAGCAAGGCAGGCGTGAGATGTGAAATTGAAGATGAGGGATGAGCTGCCTGTGCGTTGAAGGGAACATATATCCCACCCCACTAAAGTACAGCCATTAGTTAAAGGCAGATTGGATCTTGAACTAAGACCCAGAATATAAAATCTCTTCATTAACTCTTACATTGGTATGCACATTAAACGCCGCCTTCTAGGAAGCTGTGGTCTGTAAATGGAGAGAACAGACGCCTGAGGGACTTTTCTTCCCCTGTTCCATTTTGGGTAACTTCTGCCTTCAAGATACAGCAATCAATTCCTGTGCTACCTCTAGAGGGTTTTTTTATGTATGATCACTACATGGAGATGTACACCCACATAACAGGTCGTGTTCTGAGCAAGTTATATGGATTTCTGCATCACACTAGCTACCAATGCATTGCTTCTTGGAATTATTGATAAGAACTCAGGGAAAGCCAGAATGCAGCTGTTAAGCTGGTGACCTCTGAATTTCTTACTGTACTTCATTGAGAAATATACGCTATGTATATGACAAATTTTGGTTTTAATGGGGTGTTTCTTTTCTAAGTACGCTTAACTTGATGTGCGTTGTTTGGCACAAAACTATAACTGCTGTGGATGTCACTTGCTCTATTAGCCTACAGGATCAGTCCCAATGTGTTTAATTATAATTCCTGGTTATGTATAATATTAATTCTGTCAGTAAAGGTAATCAGATATGCCAAATAATTTGTGATTAAGAAGGGATTGGTCTAACACATGCATTTGCTCTGATGTTGAAAAACGTCCGTGACTAGAAATGCTTCAGCCAAGTCTTCCTTTACTGAAAACAAAATGGCAGAAGATATCTGCTTACTGCCAGCTACCTTTTATATTTGGGTTCATAAATGTTCTAGGTGAAATACTCAAATTTAGATGCTGTTGCAACTAAGGTAAGCATGAATACCAATTTACTAAGAAAAAGGCTTAGTTTGTTAAAGAAAACTATCTTCTTGAGCTGTTTGAGCAAGAGTGGACACTCTTGCTTGCTTTCAGGGTAGATGTCTTTCACTTTATACCAGTAAAATAATTAGGAAAATGTTTGTTATTAACAATAAAAGAAACAGGTTAAAAGCTGGCTAATTTGCTTCATCTACTCCTTTATAAACTAATGGTTTAAGGAGTTAAGCATATTGAGATGTAAGACAATATAATTTGTCAACCCTATGCAGGTCATTTTTCAAAAAATAGAACTCATTTAAACATTTTTCCCTAAATTGCATAAAAATGGAAGCAAAGACAGCTCAGGACTTCCCAATAACATAGTTAAAACTGAATTTTGCCATTGCAAAGGTGAGAGCCTTGGCCTAGAGTGTTCCTAGTTCCATGAGCTCATGAAAGAGCTATGGACAGCTTTTTCTGTGGAGAGCACCTGTTGTTCTTGTTGTCGCTCTGCTAAACTTTAGCCAGGGACAGTAGAAGCTTTAGCGCAGCCAAGGCAATAGTGGTGCTAATGATATTTTGCTGCTGCCTATGTATAGACAGAAAACTGTCTAGTTCTTTATGGAAAGCAGTCCTCTAAAGCAGTTTTCATGCACTGCATCCAAACCAAGCTTATTTGCTACAAATACCCATGGCAGTGATGGGTAATGCAGGTGATGCATACCCCTTCAGCTGTGTGCTATGTCACCTGATACTAGAAATGGAGGTATGAAACCTGTCTCTTCTACAGTGCCTTAACCTTACCTCTACAGCAGCATAGAACATAAAGGTTGTATTTCCCAATCTTTTTTTCACTGCAAAGAAGTAATTCTTACTGATTTGGAGGCTTCAGGCTTTTGTTGTCTTCAGTACCCGAGATGGGTAAGTTTTGGGTTAAAAGGAAACTACTTGGGGGGTCCAGGTGCTATAAACATGTGATTGAAAATGAAATTGTCTTAGTTCGGTCTATTAAGGCTAGATTTATAACTGGCACCCTTCCTGTAAAACTCAATTTGTTACAATTTTTAATATTGATTTGATACTACAAGTGGATATATACTAGCGGTAATTAAGTGTAATGGGGCTTTGATACATCCAGAATATCTTCAAAGCAGGCTAGTGAATATTACTTACATCTCAATCCATTCAACAAATCGCTAAGGGGAATCCACTAAATAATTACAGTAATTGGAGAAAGTAAGAGGGAATTTTTGAGCCTACTGTACTATGAAGAAGGAACAAAAATGTCAAACACCTGTGACTATATCTTTAGCTGACATAAATGACATAATTTCTTTTTTTTTCCAGCATCACATCTTTGTTAATTGTGAAAACGCGTAACAGAATGATGGACTCGATTCTCCTGGGACCTTAATTTTCAATTACTATAATCTGCTGCTTCTTTCTAAGGATTTGTAAAATGGATTTGAATATCAGTAACATTATCTATTTTTCTCTTGAAAGTAGTTTCAAAATAGTTAAGGCTACCTTATGTTACCTTATTACATATTTTGTTGTATACAATGTGGCCATCTTAATACTATACTATTGGTTATTTTAATACGCAGATGAATGCTTTTTTACTCTAATTCTGATTTCAGAGCTGGTTTGTCCTCCTAAAAATGAAGATCTGACCTGTAAGGTATTAAGTGTTTGACACTATTTGTTTATATAGCATACTAATGCATGGTTCAACATGGTTCTGAAGCTAAAAGAATCTTTAAAATTAAGTTCAAAACTAAGTGTATAAAATACTTCAAATTTTAAACTTTAGAACAAAAATAAAACCACTTTAATTTCTTTCCTTAGAAGACTATCACTTCCACTTTCAAATTGTGATATTTCCAGTGGCCACGCTTCATTCTGTCACTCAGCAAGAGGAGCTAAATGGTGCCACAGATTTTAGGATCCCTAGTGATACAAAGAGGAATGCCATTTAACAAACTTTAAAAACCACTAAGCAGATGTATTACTGAATGGTTTGTATGAAAAATGGACTATAAATCATGATAAAGTTTCTTGTCAGAAGTACTAGAGCTCCCCTGTAAATGCTTCCCTGTATCAGAATAGGTGCAGCTAGCCTTATACAAGAAGATGGTTGTATACGGTAACTTTTATGTAATTTATTTTGGAGATTCAAGCACTCAAAAAATTACTAAAAGCTAGAATTATGCTAGTAAATGCAATTTTAATTCTGCCTTCTTATATGTGGGAATTGGCGTACATTGATGTCAAGGGGCTGCAGTTTCATTCCCAGCCTTTATTTATCAAATATTTCTCTGCAGTACAAAAATAAATTTTCATATAGGCTAAGGTAATTTCATTTGTACAACCGTTCAGCTCATCATATAAGATGCAGCAAGACAAGTGAACCTATAGAATGACAAAGAAGTGTCAGAAAATTCATAGAAAAAATGTACTGCAAAGTAATAAAAGGAATGTAAAAGTAGTGTTTGTTATTTTTAAGTAACTTCTAAAGAATTTTCAGGAGACCATCAAAAGGCAATTCTGAAAGGCAAAATGAATTCCAGATTTCCCTTCCTCTTTGCAAAGAAGCAAAAGAGCTTGAAAGGTTAGAAAAAAATTGTGTCACACAAATAGCTGTTGTTTCCCAAACTCAGCTCTGAAAAAAATCACATGCCATTTTTCCTTAAAATTTCTTATCAGAAATACCACAAGAAGTAAGGACACTGCCTTAGCAATTCTCAATAAAGACATCAGGATAATTTACCAGGGAGGAAACTGTAATGCATCATGGGAGATGCAGTCCAGGCTATGAGTCCAGTTTGCTAAGAATAATGAAAACATGCAGAGCCCCAGTCCCGTGTCCCATTAGGCATCCACACTGCTACAGAAGATAGGTGAATCTCAAATCAGGCAGAGGGTAATCTTTCTCATCAACTTGTTAATCCAAAATACTCTACAGATATCTGCTATCTTATCAACAAATCAATTATTTAATTTTCGGATGGAATATTCAGACGGAGTATTAAAAAGTGGAAGCCAGAATTTCCATTAAATCACGTGCATTAACAATCTTTATCCTAGTTTCCAATTCATATTATAGTAAAACCAGATAAAGCTAAAAGACTTATCTGTAAATTGTACTCCTGGAAGATCAGAACCAGGTACTGCATTTAGCGTAGATAATATGCCTCTGTACAAATGGAATGTATGCACATCTACGTATTTTTAATCCATTAATGAATTAAAATTTTTATGATCTTGTCCTATCAATATGTGCATTATATTGCAGGTCAATAGTTATGATGTCAATAGTTATATAGATACAAATACATCTTTTCAATTCACTGTTTCTTTTATTTTAAAATCCAATTTGAAACCACAGGACACTAGTTATTATAAAGTTATGCAATAAAATGTTGTTTTTTAAAAAAACCCCATGTAATTAAATTTACGTCTCTAGAATCTTCAAGGGCCAAAATTGTGAGGAATGGGGTTTTTTCATTGTATTACTTAGTGTTTTATTTACTAACAGAAACACCTTAAATTTTTACTGAGTGTCAAAGGACACTGAGAAATGAAAGAAAATTTGTAATATCCTATGAGCTATGCACCTGTATAAAATCCACAAAGACACAGAT
>VZSC01013768.1:211927-266413 GCA_013398225.1 Steatornis caripensis | reverse complement strand
CGCCCGCCCGCCCGCGCCGTGCCTCCTCCGGCCGCCTCGCCCTCGCGCCCGCGCTGCGGCTGCCGCCGCCGCGAATTTCTCCCGAGCCGCTTTCCCTGGGATAGTCCTACCAGATCCTCCTGCCTGCGTCTGACTGGGTGGGACCGAAAATCTCCACCTCCGCCGAAAGAGACGGGCCGAAGGAGTCGGAGCGTCCCCTCTTTTCTGCCCCCTCCCCCAATTAAAACAAACCTCCAGCCCAAACTGAGCCCCTGCCAACGTTAAACACAAAGGCTGCCTCCCGGGCACAGGGGAACGCTGAGCGCGTTAACTATTTCCTCGCTGAAACTGAGCTGGACCACTCCGCCGGATTCGTCTAAGGAACGGCCTTGGGAATCCGCTGCCGTAGCTGCCGGCACGCAGGGCTCTCGGAGAGGTTGTGTGTCTGATCCAACCAGACGGCCCAGAGAGAGCCACGAGCAGAGCAGGGAGGGGGAAAAAAACCTCATGATGAAATACACAGCTTTTGCTTTGCGTTTTGCCCACGTTTGGCCAGGATTATAACGTTTCCAAGCCAATCAGTAAAACTCGATACGCGAGGGTTTAAAAAACGCTGGATCTCTAAAACAGTGACTGTTGCTGGGTGAACATTTGTGCGGTCCGTCCAGGACACACCTTGCTAATATCTCTTGGTTTGCAAGGCCAAAAAAGGATTTACAAAGATAATAAAAATGTAGCATTTTCTGGCGTTCCTGTGTTTCCTAATACTGTTCTGCCGTCAAGGCAGTGGTGCAAAAAACTTGTACAAAACCACGGGAAGTTCTCTTACAGCTAATAACCTTTTCTCATGGTGAAAAAACAGCAGTGTATCAGAGGGAGCAGCCTGTAGCGGAAACAGTTTCAAAATCCCTTCATGCTAGAAAGTTCAAGAAATTTTGAGTCCCTTGTTGAATCGTTTCAGGATTCTCATTTCATGGCTGTTTTCCATCTGGCTGTACTACAGAAATTATTTTCTAAACATATGCGGGCTTCTTTTGGAAGCAAAAAGGCAGTCTCCATAAATATGATATAAAAATATGTGGTCCTAAAAGAATAAAAACCTACTGAAAAGAACAATAGAAAATGTAATGCTAGTGGCCTGCAGAATTAAAATATCTGGCGCTAAATCATGTAAGAAATTGTTTTGAACTTTGTGAGTTTTGTATAGTTGAAAGTATGTTTCTGTAGATGTTGTTTTAAGTCATCTGATAGATCTTGAACAGGAAAAAACAACATCTGGATGGACTGGAATAGCAGTACTTTATTTCTTCTAGAAAGTCAGCTCAGTTAAATGATGTCTCAGGATCATTGACAGGATCATTGAAGGAATGTAAGTGTTCAGGCTGAAAATGACAAGAAGCCTACCATTTACAAATCAGGTAGAAAAGTTTAATTCAAAATCTCAAGTTGCCCTGAAGTTCAATAAATGCTGATAATCATAGAATCATAGAATAGTAGGGGTTGGAAGGGACCTCTAGAGATCATCTAGTCCAACCCCGATAAGCCACTAACATGTCCATATATCAGTAAAAAGTTTTTTAAAATTCTTTACAATTTGGTCATAGATGCATAGTATTAATGATCTGCTTTGTCAAGGATCATTGGTGTGATAACTCATTGGAAAAACTATTGAAGAGCTAGAAAGGTTGTGATCATTCACACTTTACGGAGTGCTTTATTGAATGCAATTCTTAACTCTCTTATATGTTCTCTGAAGTTCCTTAACACCCTATTCCTTCCTAGGATCATTTGACTTTTATGTCCAAACAACTGGAGCTGTTTAAAAAAATGAGATTTTTATTTCTGATCTCATTCAAACACACATTTGTCCTTCCAGTTCCTAATTCCATCAATTCCCAAGGTTTACGCTATATATTCAGACACTGCCGTGCACAACTGTATTTAACTATTAAATGAAATAATCAAATTTACTAATGCTGTTAAAGAGCTATTTCACAATACGAGAAAAGAAAGCTCTTTGTTACCGTTGTAAATGCTTCTGTTATTGCCAATCCACATAAGTAGTATTAATTATTAGAAACTACTGGTTTGCTCTGTTCTGTGTTCTTTGTTATTATTATTATTGTTGCTTGTTTATTAATTGGACCTTTGTTCTGTCTTTAATCTTTTAGGGGTCTAAAACTGAGTTGAATTTTTGTCTTAAATTAAGTGAAATGCTAAAGTTATATTTAATTATTCTTGCTACTTTTCTTTTACTGTGTTCAGAAAAATAACACGGAAAAGGAAGTTACTATATATGAATTATCCAAAAACTGGGGTTGCGAATGCCTTTGACCTCAGCTACTAAGTGATAAATTACAGTTCTTTACACCAAGAAATGTTCAGCTACTAGAGACACTTTCAGCATCCTTGTAGGAGTGCTATCCTGTGCGTGCATTCTTTTATGGAAGAGTTCTTGACTGAGGACTCTCTCTTACAGATTCGGCACAGTGGCAGTGCTTCCTCTGACCTCTTCTGCTTTGTGTGTTCAACAAAGTACTTAGCTTGTCTCGCACAACTTCAAAGGTTCAGAGTAAGGGTAACAAATTAGTCTCATTAAGAAATAACCCATTATACTTCAATTTTGGGGATACCTGGGCTTTGCAGCCACAGTCATGCTTCAAGAAGACTCTGAACATTTTGTAAAGCTATTAATTTTCCCTAAGCCTTCAGGTATTAGAAAGAAATACTTTATTACAAGTGTTACTAGCCTGATGAAACTAAAGCTGCAGTGCCTTTTATACAACTACCTCAGAGGCAATAAAAGAGGATCTTTAGTTATGTTTGGACGAGTTAATCTTATTTCATTGAAATGAATGTTTAGCAAATGTATTACCTGTTAAGCCACTTATCTCCTCAGATTTGGTATGAAATAGGAACGTATGTTCAGCAGCTCATAGAGTCCTAAATTGCATTCCTGAGGTTCATAAAACCAAAATCAAACCCAGATATTGACTATAATTGGCATTTTCGTAAGCAGTCAGTTGATGTGTTTGTAATCTGTAGCATTTTCAGAAAATCGTAAGAGTTATTCATGGCAGAGTATGTAAATATCTAATTATTTTGCTTCCTGCCACTTGATTTCTGATACACTTTTTGTTCCCTCAAGAAACAATACACAAAATAATACTTTAGGAGCCAACTGGTTAATTTGGAAAAATGAAACTAAATACTTTGGTTAAAATATTGGGTAACTGTTTCACTTTGAATTCAATATGTGGATCTAGGAAATAATTTTGCTTTTTATTATTTTTAAAATAAAAAGGAACTCGGCAAGTCCAAAGCTTTTCATAGAAACATGCTAGTTTGAAAAATATTTGGTGGGCACGTTTCTCAACTTTCACTAACTCTGGTTCAGTCAGAAGCTGCACCACATTGAAAAAAACCCCACAGAGAGTATTTCTATCTTGTGTATGTTTTCTGTTCTTTGACAAGAGATGGACTTATGCAGCGGCTTTAGAATAATTCAGTTAAAAAGAGTAGCTACCAGAAAACGTAAATCATTGCGACTCAGGGGCCATTGTTTCCAGTGATCATTGAACTACTTATTTGCTTCTATGAAATAACATTTCTGTTTCCCAGTAGCTGCTTTATTTAAATTGTAATGGCATATCTACAACTCTCTTTATGCGCTTAGCACAAATAAATCCTTTTTCTGGCAAGACTATCTTGCTCCTCCCTCCCTCCTTCCTCTCTTCTTTCCTTCCTCCGTCTCTCTTTCCCCCCTTCTCTGTCTCTCTCTTTGGTTTCCTTCATGTTGCTAGAAATTTTTGGCAATGTACAGTATGAATTTATAGTTCAAAGAGAATTATAGGGAGAATACTTTTATATTAGTTTATTCTAACTACAGGAAAGGTATTTTTATTAGAACCACTGAAATATTCCTGCCCTTAGACTATGGGAAGTTGAAACCTGAAGCTGTGATGGAATCAAAAGGGAAAAAGGATTAAGTTTAAGGGACAAAATAGACCATGGTGCCAAACAATTAATATAGAAATATCTGCAGGAGCTATTGCATCCCAAATGGGGATATCAGTCAGGAACTGTGGATTTGGTGTATATGAATTTTGCGTAATCCTAATAGAAAAGTTTTAGAAAGAAGTGAAGTTGCTCGACCTTTAGTGTGGAAATTGGAGGAGTAGTAACACATACTGTTAGTTCCCTTCTATTACTGAGTAATTTAGCTTCTTCTGGGGAGCATTTTTCTACTGTGTTAAATGCAATAGACTGAGAACATTTCAGGAAAGGTTTACTGGGAGATGCCATGTTGTTGGTCTCCATTTCCATCGATGGCAACCCTAATTTTCAAGCTCTTGTTCCATAGAACCTGATGGGAATGCACCAATGAGTGCTGAGGGAGTTGGCCAGTGTCATTGCAAGGCTACTCATGAGAAGGCTACTTATGGAAAGGAGTTGACAGAGAAGGACCCGGGTTTCCTGGTGGACAACAAGTTGCCTATGAGCCAGCAACGTGCCCTTGCAGCAAAGGAAGCCGGTGGGATCTACAGCTGCATTAAGCAGAGTATTGCCAGCAGGTCAAGGGAGGTGAACCTACACTTCTACTCAGCTCTGATAATACACATGTGGCGTGCTGTGTCAAGACAGACATGAACCTACTGAAGTGAGTCCAGCAGGGGGCTACAAAGATGATTAAGAGACGGCAGCATCTGTCGTCTGAGGAAAGGCTGAGAGAGCTGGGACTGTTCAGCCTGGAGGAGAGAAGGCACAGGCAGGATCTAATCAATGTTTATAAATACCTGGTGGAAGGCAGTAAAGAAGACAGAACCAGACTCTTCTCAGTGGTGCTCAGTGAAAGAACAGGAGTCAGTGGGCACAAACCGAAGTACAAGAAATTAAATTTAAACATAGGAAAAAACATTTTCACAATAAGGAGGATCCAACAGTGGAACAGGTTGCCCAGGGAGGTTGGATAGTCATCGTCCTTGGAGATGTTCAAAACCCAACTGGACACAGTCCTGACCAAGCTGCTCTAGGTGACTCTGCTCTGAGCAGGGGGGTGGACTAGATGATTTCCAAAGGTCCCTTCCAATTACAGCAGCTCTGCAATTCTGGGATTCTGTGATTCAGATGAAACTTTCATTATGTCAAGAGTATTTTGACTTAAGCTTTAGAACTACAGTGTTAAAAATACTTTGAGTTACGCTGTTTCTACTGGAAAATGATAAGGTATTGAATTAAGCATGAACTGCACTAAAAAGAGTACTTGTAAATTAATATTCTGTGGCAAGTTGGATGTTGTCCAAAAGAATAATGTGTGATGTTGATTGAAATATTTAGCAAAGACTGTGTTTTTTAAATGATAGCTCCACAAATATTGTTATTTTTTTTTCTTCCTCTCTTCTGAGGCCAAGACAGCAAAGCGATTGACTGTTGAGAGCATTTGGGGATCTTTAGCTGTTCTCATTCTTTGTCCCCATTGTTTCAGGCAACACTGAAACTAGCTGTGAGCTAAGGGAGTTAAGGAACCTGCTCCAAAAAGACCAGTCTTTAATGGTAATAGATAAAACCCTAAATATGAGTAAAAATGTATACATAAAGAATAATGAAATAGGGATATGTCACAGAAGATGCCTGTTACATAATTGCACAATGAGTGAAATCATGCAATGAGTGTTTGTATGCATACTAAAGAAAAAATGGAAGAAGGAAGTACAGATAGAAAGAGAAATTAAAATTTGATTTAAAAAACACTAAGGGGAAGAGAATATAGTTGATCAGAAAATCTGTCATAACTTACGTTAGTTCACAAGAGTGAGTTTGAATCTGCATTTGCAAACGGGAGCCTGTGCAGAACACATGTTCTGTGATAGAGGAATGCTGTTCTGCTTTTATTGTCTTCAGCACTAATAGAATTATCTAGATAAGATAGTGAGACATTCGAACGCCATTTTATCTTAATCTAAATAAGGTTAAAATTATTTCTATTGGCTACTCTGCAGTGAAGCTGTTTTTCATGGAAAACCCTGACTCATCTCACTTATTTCTAATGTTTCTAAGTTATCTATTTTTTTGTTAGCCTAACTAAATCTAAGTTGAAATAAGCTGCTTGTACATTTACTTTGAGACAGTAAATTCCCTTTCTTGTATTATTCAATGTCAAATGATTAGCATATACTATTTCAAATATTACCTTACCGTAAATGATACATGTAGGCCTATTTACAGACTTACCATTAAGTGATAGATCTACAAACTTCTGCGTGTTTTTATAGATGTAAGGAATGCTCTGCAGTTGAATTTTACAATAAAGGCTTTTCAAATGATCAAGATTTCAGTAAAATGTTTCACCATTCCTTTCTGCTATCTAGAACAACATTCTTTATTGGAAACCGAAGCATACATTTAGGTAGCTAGGATAGCATAAGAGAGTGTAAATACAAAACTGTAGGTTTGTAATACTTGAGAAAGAAGGAGCAGACAGCTCTTTAGATTTTGGTGATAAAACTTCTTCAACCATCCAAGAATGATTCCACTATTTTTATGTTTGCGCACGTGGAGAATTCTGTTTGTTTTAACAGTACAGCTGGCCCTCTCTCACGTTTAGAGGGGCTTGGTTAAGATATGATTGGATTAATGAGTATAGGATTGGTATGATGTGCCGTCATGTGTTGTCATGGCATTTGTATGAGGCAAACGAGCACCTACATTGTGATGCATATAACTGATTAGAGGAGATAGCAATAGTTTTTGTTAAGCAAGTTACCTTTATTACCTTGCTGTGACATGGACTTCCATTGCAATAACTTTCACTCTCTTTTACGTAGATGAGAAAACCCAAGCACGAATGTTATTATGTCAAGAGACAAATGGAAGTCCTTATGCTAAGGCCTCAAGTTAACCTGAATACGTGTTTTATGGGGTTTTGTTTTAATTAATTCAGTAAAGACATATCAGTAATCTCATTTAAAAAATCCAGGATAATGCCATACTAAACTTTTTTATTAGACTAAATCCAGCATTTTCTGCATGACTGACATAAAACTACCATAATCCAGAAACTTCTTAACAGTCATATACAGATTCACAATGAATAATTGCATATTGATGTTAAGGACCTATTTTGAAATCCTGCATTTTGATCAGAGACATAATTCAGAATTATAATTTGGGTGTTTTCCATTAAAATACCATAGATTGATTCAACCAAATCCAGTCTCACAAAAATCTCTCTTAGAGTGAAAGTGCCATGGGACCCATTTTATCACTGGGAATTGTTCTGATCTTCTTGAAGTTAGACTCTATGTGGAAGAAGTCCTTCTACTGGTACTTGGCTGTGGTATTACACATCATACAGTGATACTAAGTTTCAGAAGTGTAAAGAAATTTGAACTTGGCTTGAGGATTCAGAGGGTTGGGAGCCAACTAACCTTTCCTCTTTTCATTCCTCTTCCATCCTAGCTTGTTCATGGAGAGGCTTATCTCTTTCGCTGTATTCTTTCCAACGAGAGCTGCTCCTAGCTTCTTCATATGGCTGGTAGACATTGAACGCTGGCAACTGGGTTCATCAGCCATCTTGCATCTACCAATCCTTGTCCTACCCACTGTTGACAATCCACTGTAGTTTCTCACACAGTTGGTAGTATGCCATTTCTTCATGCACTAAACACTAAATGGATGACTTTTGCTAGTTTACTCTTAATCCCAGTCACAGTTCTGGGGTTTGGTGCTGTGGGGACAGACAGACAAGCAAACCAGGAGAACATCAAGCCTCTGGCTGGCAAGTCCCCTGCCTTGCTGTCTATGGTATCCCCCTTTGCTGCTGGCTCCCCGGCTCTGAGGGAGCATCCGGCTCTTGCTGCTCACTGACAGAGGGAGGGCATGCTGGAAAGAAGACAGGGAGTGATTTTAGGTGTCTTAGTCCAAGTATCTGAGACAAAAGATCCAACTCAGTTGTGCTATCAGTGGACAGAAATATTTCTTTGCCTGGTGATAGCAATCTTACTTTACCTTATAAAATAACTTGAAACTGAGCTGATTTCTGTGTGTCCAACCACTGTGAATCAACCGGTGACCTCTCAAATAAAGGGAAATTATGGAAAGATAAATTAATAAGGCTATTAAAATACCCGGGCATATTAATACTCTATGTGTATTATTTAATTTTATTTTTATTCTTGTTACAATTAATACTTTCAGATTTTTCAGAATATGAAGTGAAAATGAACAAGAGATATTTTTTGACAGGCTCCCATTCCTGTCTGACATTCCACTACAGTTGTAAGGACTTTAATTTTGTAATACTGGATTTTTGTCACGTAACATGCAGAAGAAAGTCCTACAACAAGACCTTTGTATCAAGCTGTAATACAAGACTATTCTGTTTGTATAGACAAAAAAATTTAAATTTGAGACCTACACAATACCTGGGCGCAGTAGGGTAAGTACTGATATTAGCTATCTGTGATAATTCCTATGAATATAGCCAAAAGCAAACTATTGTTAGTAATTAAATAAAATCATGTATTTTAGGTAACAAGAACCAGTATACCTCAGTTTTAAAATTTTTAACTAGTACTACTTATCCTAGTCACAAACTTTCATCAACTCTTAATTGATATAATGTGTGATTCAATTTAACTATTCAGTAAGCAGGTTAAAAAGCACAATCAATAAATGCATGCAAATATAAGTTTACATACTCTTTGAACTAGTGAGTTTATAATTTGCATCATAATTTTCTAGGGAAGAACATCTGGAAAAACACTTTCCACTTCCTTATGGATGTAAACCTCATAATTTCTAATCCATAAGTAAATGGTATAATGCTAAATCTTAACTAGGTCAGGTTTAAGATGGTGGGAATGTAATGTTCTCTTTTGCATGTTGAAAACTCTGTAGTTATTTAGAATAGTTTATTATGAATATCTTAAAAAACATGCATATTGTACTGAAACAGATGCTGAAAATGTACATATCAATATTGTGGTAAAATGTTATTTACTTAAGACCCACTGAAATCAAAGATATGCTGTAGGACTCTTACAACACTGTTGGATCAGACTCTCAGCCGGCATAACTGAGTGTGAATCTCTTGATGGAAATGGAAATACTTTTATTCGTATTGTTGGGGAGTGATCATAAAACTTTTGATTATTTCTAACTTATATTAATATACTTTGTAGGGAACCATGCCATCATGTACAAGTATCTCAAAATGTGTCTGAAACTGGACAGTTACTGCAATTTTCTGAAAAAGCTATTTCTGCTTATTAAGAATTTTGATTCCTTTTCATGACTTTTGTTGGTAGTTCCTGACTTTTTAATGATTATTAATTTACTAGTTTATATAATAATCTATAATAATAATCTTGATCATTAAATTCTCAATAAGTGTTGAAAAATATTTGAAAATCAAATTTTGATTCTGAAATAATCTGTAATCTGCAACATTCTTACTGGAAATGAGGTTCTTGGAAGTGAAAATATTTAAAGAAATCTGCCTCCAAACAAGCTTTAAACAAAAATAAAAACTCTATTTACTGAGTCTGTGAATGGGCCTCACTCAAGGCTTGAGTTAGGCTATTTTTTTTAATAATTACAAATAATGTATATATATGAAATTATATTGTTCACATGAAGTTTATAATTAGAGACAAAGTTACTTTAAAAATTTAAACAAATTGTTTATACAGCCATATGAAAATCAAACAAGTGAGCAAAGCCGGATTCTTGTAAATTAAATAGTTTAGCTGTTTGGCATATACTCACATACCTGGATCAAAGCATCAGCAACTGCCTGTGATTGGTTTATAATATACAAGTAGCTATCTCCTATTTTTTTCAGTTGGTGCTATTTAAATCTCATCTCTACTATCACTTTTGAAATAATGGCCAAGAACAATAGAAGCTTCACAAGAATTGTGAATGGTACGGGAAAGAAATGCCTTTTGGATTTAGATTTAGAATATTGCAACAGTCTAGCAAAACGCAAATGCTTCCAGCTTAGCTTAGAACCTGTACTTTTTACCTTAGACTGAACTTTATTTAGGTCAGGATCTTTGTGCTGACTATTTCTATTCAATTTATGTTAAAAAGTAGGAAAAATGGGAAAGCCATACCAAAAGCTCTCAGTATTGTTTTCTGAAATTTTGTAATGCTTTTTTTGAATTTTGCAATATGGTGAAATACTTGAGAGAGTTGCTTCTGAAAAACTTCTACTGAGATATTTTTGTCTCTGCAACCTTTTTTAGTTCAAGTTAAAAACCAAATCTTTTCAAACTGTCCAACCTCTGATGAATGTTTCTTAGCTCCACTAACTGCACCTTTATTCCTAGATAAATGTCATCAGATTAAAGAAATGTACCCACCTTTGCAGTTCTTTGAATACACATGCCTGTACATATATATCAGATACAGAACAGTAGATCTTGTTTATTGTCAAAATTCATATATGCAAAAAAGACTTTCAAGTTATGCAGAAGTAGGAAAAAAGTCTGTATGATTTTAGCTGCTAGCATTTGGCGAGACTAAAGGGAAATGAAACAAACAGATGTCCTATAAGCTGTCAAGACCTAATAAGTCTGGTATTAATAGGCATGTCTGGGCCAAGTACTCTCCAGAGATAGTAACAATAATTGTTGCCTCCAGATAGTCACATGCTTAGTCTCTGCAATTTTCTAAAGGGTTCAAATTCTCAATTATTGTGTTTTAAAAAATTTTTAATTAATCATTACTTATTATAATGCTGTCTGTAGATTTAGGTACCCACCCCTAATGAGGTGTCTCAACATGAAACAAAGTTTAAGGGGTTTTTTAGTGGTGAATAGGAACTGATACTTTAATTCCTTCTGCCCTGGAGCGCTGGTATGACTTGGTATATTAAGAAATGCTAGTTTGAACAGATATGTTTGGCAACTTACATTAAAATGATGAGACTCAGATTCAGGCTATTTCCTTGTATAAGGTTGTTCTATTATAGTACACCTTGCCCTCCATTGTCATCTGGTGGTTCTGTCAACTAACACTGTACTTGACTGAGCATCTCAAGTGCTCAGACAGGTGGATGAATAATACTTTCAGAGACAATCTCCTTTTCCCTTAGGACTCTGGATGTGAAATGATATTAACTAATCTGTTTTGTATTTCTTCTGACAGAGCACAGCAATTTTTTGTCTCTTATTTAACCACCATCAAACCATTTTTGTGAAAACTCATAGACCTAGTGGGCGACTTAAGTTTCTTACAGAAATCACAACACTCCTTTAAGGAAAGCATGCTTGAACAGTTGTGAACACAGGTAAATAGAGGGAGTGACATAGAGCACTATTCTATTCTAATATTCACTCTAGCTGAGGTTAACACAATTTGGTGTGGTAAACAAGTCATCACATCAGTCTGTGTGTTTTGTAATCCTCTAATTTGCTGGTGCATATTTATGTTTATAATATTTTCCTTACTTCCATTGGTTATATACCTTATCAGGACGTCCAGTATTCTACAGGATAGGCACTGTGTTTTAAGATTTGTACTTAAGTATGTGTCACTTTGCCCTGTTTGCTGAGGTATTGCTGCAAAAGGTAGCATAGTAGTGTGTTATTGTTTGCTTTGATTAAGTCTATGCTTCTTAGAGGTTATGCATTTCTGAAAAAAAAGCGTTATGTTACTGTATTCCTTACAGACAGTCCTTGCGACTTATTTACAGTAGCTTGTTTAGGTCACCTATACTTATTGCTACAGTTTTAAGCTTCATTGTTCCTGCTAGAGTTTCAGAAAACTAAATTCTTCAGATTAAATTTGAATAATGAAGAGCTGAGATAGATCCAAAATTCTAATAAAAGCCACTGTTCTGTCTGGAAAACAACACATATCATGATATGCATGCATTTATCTGAAGGGTTGGGGCTCCTTTGTTGTTTTCTTTATTCATGCATACAAGATAAACCATAGTCAGAGAAATACTCATGGCTATGTTTATCCTGGAAAGCATTCAAAAGACCGAATTGTCAGTTTAACCAGATCTTTCGTTAAGCATTTACATTTTCAGGTATATCTGGTACCTATTTCTCTCCTCTCTGTACTCACAAACATCCAGAGGAATTAAAACTTTAAATATTTTATAAAAATACACTCTTTGTACTGTAGATGCGTATGAAATTCTCAGTGGCAATGCTATGGCTTTTTTAAAGAAAGAAAAGATTTTAGGGTTTTTTGGCTTTTAAAATGGTTGAGTCAAATGTTTTCAACCACTTAATAAAAACAAGCTGGTACTAAGCTTTTAAAGTAAGACTCAAAATGGCTGGCACTAGAAAAAATATCTTTCTACAAAAACTGGAATATTTCTGCAAGTTTGTGGTATCCTTTTGGGTTTCCAGTAGAGGAACTGGTATACAGAATCTGCTCTCTCCCTACCTTGAAGTAAAATAGCTCTTCTCTCCTAGTTCAAAGTAGGCCACAAACAAGCATCTTCTGAATTTAGTTGCTCACCTTTAAGATGGTGCTACCCATGCATTTCTTGCCACCAGTCAGTAGCTGAACACATACCTCCCCTGAAGCTCTGTTGGGAGAGGAAATATTGTATGTATTTCTAATTCACCTCATGCCAAATCCACCTGATAATAATACCCACCTGCACTTATGCATTAAACTAGGGCAGCTGAGTTGGTCTGAAACAAATAAAGGGATCCTTGGGCAGGCCCTCTTTGTAGGGAGAAGTTGGTAGTGATGGGTAGGTGCTCAAAGAGGCAATGTGGTGTGAAGTAGACACCAGCTAGTGGCTATGTCTCAGAGTGTGCTATAAAACTCAGAAAAGGTTTGAATTATTTTTATGTCAAAGCTGTAAAGTACTTCTGGTTTGCTAAGCAGCTTATACTACTAACTAGCATGTGCTGGCAGTTGCTATAGCTTAACCTTTATAGAAAGGAAAGAAAATTGAAACAAACTGATGTTTTAGTTAAATGTTTTCAGATTCCTGTTTTGCACAGTTTGACTTTTCCTTGTGTTTCTCTTTCTTATACCCTTGTCTGAGTATTAGCCTGAAGTCCAAACAGTGTGTGGTTTGCTGAAGGGTATGTGACTGTGCTGGCAGTTCTTAGTTTGGCTGTGTATGTTGTAATTGATTGAAAAAGTTCTTCAGCTGTGGAAGACCTTCTAAACAGAGGGAGGAGGTTTAGTGTCTCCTTTTGCTATTTTTATTTCTTGTTATTTATGTAAGTGCCATGTATTATTCAACTGCATAATGATATGTTACGCTATTATGCTTTTGTATGCTCTTCTTATTTTTTCTTAATTCCTTCAGTATGATTTCTGAATAGACACTGAAGTAGAATCAGTGATTTGTGCCTAATCAACATGCCTGATTTTCAGCTGTTACCTCTGAACGTAAAGTACTACTTTTATGACTGCAGAGCATGTAACTCTATAGTAAGAAGCAAGTTTTGTTCAAAGTGTATTTCTTGAAAGGTACATGCTATTTATACAGCCAAAACCCTTTAGTAGATAGCTGTCCAACAAATATGAAAAAGATTACCCCAACCCCCAATTGCACAGAGTTTGTAAAAACAACTTCAGAATTTGCAGGTTTAAAGTTTGCCTAGACTAAAATGTCTAAATGCTTTCAATAACTACTGGGGAGCAAAGAGATAGTCTTTCACTCTTTGCATGTGTAGTTTACAAAGTAAAACCTATTTTGAATCAGATTGGAAAGATTTTTCTCTTTCCACCGATCTGTGCCAGAACCCAATTATAGAACACATCCCAGTAATAGCAATAAATAATAGTTATAAGAGGAGAGCAAGGAATACGAAGGCATGCTACAATTTGTTGTTGCCAAATAAGACCCTTTAATAAGAAGCCTGCTTAATCTGTTTAAAGTGACATTTCAAAGGTTTTCTTCCCCATTTATAACTTCAGAATTGGTACAGTTCCAGCACCTTGGTGCATTTGAAAATTAACTAAATATATTTTTAAAAATTGAACAGCTATTCTTTCTCTTAATAAACTATCTGAAGCAAATAAGGAATGAAATCCTGACCATGTTGAAGTTGCTTGAAAAATTCTTTTTTGCTTCTCAGTGAAGCTAGAAATTCTGCCCCAAGTGAGTTCTAAATTGTGTTTTAGAGACCAATCTTTTTGTGGCGGAAGTCAGATTGTCATTTTACATCGTTTTCCTGTTTTAAATTTTAAACAAAATTCCAACTGGCATCTTGCTCGAACTTGTTAAAGAACAGATTATTCTCTTCAGCTTCTCTAGCTAGTCACAGAGGCCTGAGATCCAAAACAGTTTCAAAATTTTCATGCTGGAAAACAGAAGGCCACGTAAAGGCCTCCTGTGACTGTACAGTAAAGAGTATAGACAGAAGGACTTCTCCTGTGAAGAACTAGTAATGCTGGCTGCATCAACAGAAAAACACAAGTCCCACAGCCATGATTTCTAGAGAATCACAGTGGGTACTTCACTGACATTAGGTTAGAAGCATTAGGGTTTCTTACTGCTGATTACAACCCTACTGCAGAATAGGGATGAGTTACATTAAGAGTATTTCTTTGTGCATTTCCAGTGCTGTTTAGTTTCCCTCCCTTTATTTGCTACAAATTAATTTTCAATCAAGTAACTGTCTGTGCTTGCTTTCTGATGGTAATCACTTGCAGCATTCTGGATTTGTGGGGGTTGACACTAAGTCTGCAGACATAATGAGCTCCATGTTGGCAGGGTTGCTTAGTGAAGTCACAGCCATCAAAGTGATGACTTTAGAGACCTGCTGTCAGTAGGACTTAAAAATCTCAGCAATTTTCATGGAGCTTTTGGTGTGTTTTAGATTACTTGGTTCTAAACCTCTTTCCCCTTCCTGTGTCTGACATGGAATATACTGTGGATATAGAACTGGTAGCTTTATCTTGGAGAGATGTAAGAGTATCCAGCAATGTCAATGTTACAAGCAAGATGGTTTTTTTCTTACTATGGAAGTAAATTGTAGCACTCTTGAAAGTGCACAGGATAAAATATTGGACTGAATACAAATGTTAAGACAAAAGATAGCAGAGACCCCCAGAAAGAGGGTGAAAAACACAGGATATATCTTGCCAAGTAAAATTTTTTGTGTTTCCAAAGCTACAAGAAGGATAATATGTTCTTTATTATAAATCCAGTCCAAATTCCTTTCAACAGAAACATACTGTAGAGCATATCCAATAATATAGTCTATGAATAAGCATGACTAAAGTAAAACCGGTAGATATTAAAAGATAGCTTTCAATATATAGAACAAATATATATGACATGGGAAATACGTAATTCCTGTGGAAGTGAACACATCTGTTTATCCCTGTACCTGGGTTATTGTACAAGGCATGCTTTTTCTGTAGAAGATGCCAGGCTCTCAGCCAACGTATGTTTTCCTTTGCTTCCTGTCACTTTGTTTATAGGGAAGAAGCAGAGGATGTAATGAAATTGCAAATGTGTATTTTACAATATATCATAAAACACTCTGACAGGTGAGTTGAGGAAGATGTGCATATGTCATAGGAGGCAATTGACCACTTTCTGTTTGGAAATGTCTTTCACATTTGGACCTTCACATTTTGTCTCAACATGACTGAATCTTTTAATGTGTCTACCATTATGGATGTGTATCAGTACTGGGCTGTAACTTAAACTAAGTAGTCTGAAATTCTCCATAGCCTACTATTAAAAACCTGCATCATCGCTGGGCAAATTGCTGTGCCATCATACAATAGAAGTTCAGACTGTTCCAGTAAACTGCTTCCGGTTCATACACATGCCCTTACCTCAGCAGCGTGCCTCTTGTAAATTTTATAGGTTTTTTTCTTGTCTGTCACAGAAAGATAACCAGCACAGCACACAACATGTAAGAAATAAATTTCCTAACAGAAAAAAGCAAAAACAGTGTGTTGCTATATGAGTACTAACATTTCTCGGAGCCAGAAATGTAATCGTGGAATGATTAAATTTGGTCTACAAATATTAAACCCAAACTTCTGGCAGTTCTAAAGCTATTCTGTCTTAAATACTGCTGTTTTGTATGCTAGTCCTGCTGTTGCTGGGAGGGGTTGCAATGTCATTTTCTCTTGCTAACATCAACCAGTTTCTGACTTACAGACAAATAAGCAAACGTAGCTGAATGTGTATGGAGTGATGACAGGAGAATGGAAATAACTTGCAGGAGTGCTTGCATGTGAGCAGCATCACATGTGTTAGTGTTGTCACTGAGAGATAATGTTCAGACTTTTGATAAAAGTAGCATGGAAGTCCAGCATCTCAGACGTGACCTTGGAAATAAACTGTTCTCCAGAATTTTGTCACAATTCTTTTGTTGCTCCAACTCTTCCTTAGGTCTTGTGATATCCTACAGCTTTTCTGGCTATCTGTAGTAGGGAATCAAACCATGTATCTGCCTCTTTCTTGCTGATTTTTACACTTTCACATTCCTATTACACCTCCAATAAAAGTCTTAATGAGGAGGCAGCTGTTATGTGCCTCCTATCTGCCATCAAAGTGCACTATGCCTGAACCTTGTTGATTTAATTTTTCTGAGTAGCTGAGTCTGATTGGAATTATTTCAGGCTATAGCAGAAACTTTGATTTTTGGTCTGTTAGTTCAGAGTTTGCCTAAGCTGCAGTAAGTGTACAACTGGTGATCCTCAAACTAATTCGAAGTGATCCAGCTGCCATCTGCCTCTGTAGCAGTGAGTTAGTGCAAGGTGAATTGATCTGTTCTGGATTGTGACAGCAGCCTTGGAAACGCAACAAATTAAAGCAAAGGCACACGAAAAAGCCCATAAGCAGCAATGTATACTCCCGTTCCCACCTGATGTGATTCTACATTGGCTCATGCTGCTGTTGTGGAACTTTTGATGAGCTGCATTAGAATTGCTTCACATAAACAGTTAGATGGAATGTAATGGGGAAGAAAATCTGGAGTAAAGCAGCTCTGTAGCTCATGGATAGCAAAGCTTTTCTTTCTCTCCTGGGAAGTGTGGAATTTACCTAATGTTACTCACATTTTAGTAACATTATTGACAATGGGCAATGTGTGTTGTCAGCAAAGCCTCCACTTCGTACTAACATAACGAACTGTTCTGCTCGGCGTGCTTAGAGTTGAGTTTGACCTGTGGGATGTTTTCATCCCACTTTTGAGTTTTATTGCATTTGCTTTGGGGAAGGATGTTATGGGCAACATATGGAAAAAAATGCACTGTATATTTTGGGCCAATATTTCCTTTTATTATTGTTGCTATTGATGAGACCAAACCAAACTACTTGGTCTAACTGCTCCATGTCCTGATAGCTGATACTGTATTGCATCTGCAGATTGATTTTTCTACAGTGTTTTGAAATATTACTTTACTGTATTAGTAATATGTATGCTGTTGTATAACCGCACATACCCCTTGTGTGCAAAGTTTCAATACCTGGATTTAAAAAAATTGAATTTTCCTATATAACATAAAAACAGTATCAAGTAATGTCCGTTTGAGCCCATATTTAGAATGTTTTCAGTGATCTAGATTCATAGGTTAGTCCAGCATGTAGTGGCATTGCCCTAGATGCAGAGATAAGATGGTACTGTGTGACTTGTAAGAAAAATTGGTAGCAATGAGCTTGGGTCACAAAACTCTGCCTTGCAGTTCACATTCATACCAGGACACACCCTTTTTTTACCGTGGTGAATTCCATTGATCTCAATTAAATTGCTTGTCTGATTTTGCAGATATGTTCACAATTCTATCAACGTTGATTTTAACAGACTTGCTGGAGATTTTCACAGGGATGGCAGAGGTGAGATTCTGTTTTGGTCCCTTTCTTAGAAAATGGTTAAGTTTACCTTGGAAAACCCTGTTCTTCATAACTTCCCATTACCAACCAGATGTCAGTTCAGTAAAAGGTTTAGTGGCAGTTATGCACATTTTGGGTATGTCAACACTGAAATATACTGAAGTTGAAATATAGCATTTGTAGACTGAAAACTTGTGAAGCCATGACTGATCTTTAACTAAGTTTAGACTTGAAACTAAACATAAGGTGGTCTTACTGAAAAACTACAAAGAAAATAGAAAAAGAAAATCTTTACCAGAACCAATGTTGATTGAAAAGCTTCTTAATGCTTCTCTGCTTTGAAATTATAACAATGATCAAAGGGGAAATGATGTCTATAGAGAACACAAAAGGGTTGCATACTCAGATTTTATGTTGTTACATGTCAAACTTTAAAATTTTACTGGGTTTGCTTCTCCAAAATGTATGCCTAGTTCTGAGATGAACAAAACTGGTCTGCAAGCCTCAGGACACCAGACTTGCTTAAAGTTTTCTGGCACTTCTATGTTCTGTCTTTGAATGTGCCATTCAGATGGCTTTTCCCACAGCGTTTTGGTGCTGTCATGCTTGGCTTTGTCTAAAGAAGCTTCTTGAACATACAAAAACTTGAATTACTGAGTCTCAGACATGAGCCAATGCTGAGTCAGTGAAACTGGTTTAATTTATGTGGAGTAGTTTCATTCACAGTAATACTTTCAAAATGCGTTTTCTTTAGGAGAACACTCATGAATCCAAAGCATAGACCTTGTTCTACTTGTAAACTAATGGGTTTTAGTAGCTCCCTGTTTTTTCTAGGGTGTGTAATTTGTGTTACTGCATTTCTACAAGTTTTGGTTTTCTTAGCAGGTGCCAGATTCTCCACATAAAACTCACTATTCTTGCCTTCCTCTGAAGAAATGCTGCTGCTCTTTTGCTGTGTGCAGCTGAACACATCTTTTCCCCTTACTGTCCTTTAGGTTTTCTTTTGCTTAAAACAATGGTTTGCTGTGATCTTTGCTTGTATTTTATCACCAAAATAGAATTAAAGAAAGAAATTTGTCCTGTGCTTCTTGAGTTAGTAATAGAATAGCTTGTAAAGGATTTCTTGGGCATTAGCTTCAATTTCCCTAGTCTAGGTTGTAGACGGAAATTGATTTGACCTCTGCTCATAAATCTTGTGGTGAATTTATTATTGTTTTTAGTGTGAGTTACATTTATTCACATTAGCATAGCTTTTACTGAACTTAGGAGAGCAGTCAGGCAAACAGATTTGGTATCTAGGATCTAGAATATCCAGATGACGGGAATCAGGCTCTGCTGTCACAGACAAACATATCGTTTAGTGCATTTACAAAAATTTATCAGTGGTCCTCCCTGAAACCAGTTAGGTTTCTTGCCCCTCCTAGTTTCTAATTAAAGGGTGTTCCAAAATACACTCTTCCAGTTTTTGACCTAAATTTACTTACGGTTTCATTGAAGAAAATTTATCTTGTGCTAACATTTTATTTAGCCTAGGTCATTTTTCTTCCCCAGTGTTGTTTAGAAAGAGAGAATTAATTTCTCTTGCAGACTTTATTTTGCTTGGCTGGCAAACTAGGTTGCCGTATATGTCTTTCTTACAATAGGTTAAATGGGAACCTATCATTCTTTACCTGTCTGCCTGACGGATTCTTTCCAGACTACGCATAATAGAAACTCTGGACAGGAGTTAGTTGTAAACCAGGACAGCCAGAAATACAAACAAACAAAAAACCCCCTTAGCAATATTTAGTCAACATTTGACTACAAACCATCAATTTGAAACAAGTCATAGACTCAAGGAATAGTTTGGGTTGGAAGGGACCTTTAAAGATCAGTGCAGAAAATGCAGTGTTCAGATGCAGCAGCAGGTAGGAGTGTATCCCAAGGATATAGGGAATTTCTAATGCCGTTGCACAAATCAGTAGTGAAATCTTCTGTATTCTGTTTCAGAATGCATGTTCTTGCTGTACATATTACGTTTAAACCTTATTTGTGTTTCTCTGTATTTAAAGGTTATCTGTTCTCCATCTGAGATGATCTCTGTGGTGGCATAGCTAATGTTCTGATTTGTGTGATTAGGGAAATTGTTTTCACAACATTTAAATGCAAGCAATCAATGAATAGAGGTGTCTGTGTTCATCCCACCTAACTGATGCACCTAAGCTAGAAGGGACATCTGTCTAGAATCTTTCCTAGTCACTGGGGAGACAGATTGGTTTTCATCTACTGTAAAGGCAAATCATCCTCCTAACATAAGCACCTAAATGGTGATGATTTGAATACCCTCCTTTCTGCCTTCATCCATCTTTATTAACATGTTCCTACTTTGTATAAGAATTTATTTGTTCAGTGTCCAACTTGGTGTGAAAAGGCATTTAGCTTGGTGTGTCTGCTAACTCATAAAAAGTCCTGATCCTAGCTCCAAAAGATTTGGAGCCTTTAAGGAGTGGGGAGAGGGATACAAAGCGATACATGCATGATTTTATCTACTTACAGGTACTGTCAGTTTTAAAAGTGCCTCAGTCTTGCAATGGTTAGGGAGCTGACCTTTAAAGACCTTGTGATTGCGTAGCTGAAATCAGGCATTTTCAGCTATTAGTAGAATCATGTGCATAGATGAATATTTGCTGGGTCTTAGCTTATAATAATATTTTTTTGTGCAGGTACCATGGTAGGACTGCATCCCGATCAGAGACTGAGAGTTTGAGAGAGAGAGAGAGAAAAGTGTGATATGGAGAAATTGGAAATAGCTGATCCAATTGATAGTACTCTCTTTTTTGTCTTTCTTTTTTTAGAAACAAACTTTGGTATATATATGCATTAGAAGTTTTATTAGCAGTAATTTTCATCTCTGTGCAAAATCTGTAATTTTCACTTTGCCACTCCTCATGCAGTATTTTAATAATGTATGATTTTCACATTCTGCCTGTCATCTTAATGTTCTTAATTTATTGAAAAGTCCCTTTTGGTCCCCAATATTTGGACCCTCAAAGAGGATCTTCTTCAAAATGTTAAATTCCCTAACAAAATAGGTACTTGTATATCCACTTCTTTGCACATAGATTCACAGAATTACAGAATCACAGAATGTTTGAGGTTGGAAGGCAACTCTGGAGGTCCTGTGGTCCAACCCTCTGCTCAAGCAAGGCCACCTGGAGCTGGTTCCTCAGGACTATGTCCAGACAGTCATATATTGCCTATAATCAGGTGTATTTCCTGACAACTAACAGCATTTATATTTCAAACTATATTTATTGTGAATAGTGTTTGGAACTTTGAACAGCAACTTATTATTGCAAAACATTTGCATTTTGAATCTGTAAGTGTCTGTGAAAGAACCACATAACCACGCTTGGGAATATTAATGATATCTCATTCTCACTTATTTACTAGATTTGAATTTATTAGATCTAGAACAAATGTGTTTGAAGTATTCGACTCTTAAACACAAGCTGAAAGAACTAGAAAAAACAGCTGGAAATACCTATTAATTAATCAGTTCCATCTCTCTACTGGCATTAGTAATAGTTTCTGTAAGATGCCCCCAGCTCCAGTTTAAACATCTGCAATAACTTAGATCCTGTCACTTTCTTCAGGAATCAGCCTACGGTTGACTGTCCTGTGGAAACATTCCAGTTCCAGGACATCCTTTCGCCCTCACAACACTGTTAACAAATGCTTCATGTAGTCTCTGAAAAGGAGACACACCGAAGAAATCTAAGTGTAGGTATGCTATGCAGCGCAGTGATAATCAGGTTGAAAGGTATATTGTGAACTTTTGTATTGATTCCACCTTTAGCTTCTTTTTCCAGAGAAATACGTGAGTAAAAGTTGCAAATAGAAAATGAAAATATTTGTGAATTCAAATTGACGTATGTCCCCAAGGTTGTGTTCTTTCTCACTTCGACAGTTTTAAATTCGGCAATGAAAATGCACTTAATTGATGTTGTGTGTAAACCAGAAGGAAACCCAGGGTATGCTTGTCCTAAAAGTTTCACAGTAAGATGAAAAAAAGTTCACCAGTAAAAAGAATTGGCTTTCTCTGTGCTCCATGCTTTGTTCACTGTTTATGTAAAGTGTACTTGGAAGAGGGTTGCACTTTAGGTGTATGTCTCCAAGATAGTCTCAGTTATTCTAGGTCACCCATAGTAGCTTTATGCAGTAAAAATCTCTGTTGGAGTTTTCAGTACAAGCATACCAAAGCGAATGTGTGTGCGAAGTCCACACTTGTTGCCTATGCAATTTTTGCTTTCCCTGTGTATAAAAAAGTTAATTGGAAGCTAGCCAAAGAGCCTAATCCCAATCCTTCTGAAATTAAATGGATTCTAGTTATCTACGTAAAGCTTGGATGATGCCATATAATTTTCTATCTTCAGTAGTCTTTGGCTTTCTATTGTATTTCTAAGGTGACGTAAGCGCTATGTGAAAATGTTGCTATAATTCATTGCTTTCTCAGTTTTCTTCCTTACTGAATAAATCCAGTGTTAGGAAAGTTCATAGCTGTATGAGACACAGCAAATACAAATGTGTAAATAATAGATAGTAGTGTGTGTCTTTATGGCTAAAGAAGGGAAACAAGTAATATTTGAAACAGAACAGTACATCTCTAAATGCAATCCGTATGTTAGATTCTGGTTGCAATCTTATTGGTGCAGATTGTGTGAAGTGGCACTATTTCTGGATATACAGTGGTATCACATAGATTTTAACCGAAGCTGAAATGAATTAGGTCAAAATTTCAGAGACAGTCAATTAAAATTGAACTTGAAAGTTAATATTAGGTATCTTGATTAAATGAGCTAATATCAGACGGGAAGAACTTCTCACAATCACATTGGAGGTGAAAATTATCCATGCTCAGCATCTCTGAAACTTAGGCCATGCTATCACGTTTCTTGGACTGGCTTGGAGAACGCAACATGAGGAAAAATAACTATGAAAAGTTCAGCTCAGTGCCTTAAGGGTCAAAGCAAAATATAACTATGCTGACCAATAGCATGAAACCAAGGGCTATGAATACATTTGATTTGCTAGCTTAAAATACACCAGGCTTTCTATAATAGTTCTACCAAAGTAATGTCTTCTTCATTTAATTTCTTTTTTTCTGTATTAGTATAGCAGGCAGTAGAATGGGGCTTTTTCCGTAATAAAAGTATTACTGTATCACAGCAATACAATTACATACATCAGGTCCTCTGAAGCCATTGTTTAGCCCAATGTCCTCTAAATCGTAAAAACAGGTATACATGGAACATAAGTTTATCTTCTTGATTTTTATTATAAAATCGAAAGAGGCTTGGCATGTGTAAAGCATAATTAGTCAGTTGAGGCGTGTTACAAATACCTCATGTGTGTACTTCTGAAATTCCCACTTCTTGCACCCTCTTTCTCCAGACAATGTTGATTTTGCTTTGTAAATTTCCTTGGTTTGAGACATCATATTTCTCACTTTCATTTGTACGGCAAAAATCCCGCTTTTTAAAAAGGCTGATGTGTATTGATAACATTGTCTGACAGTTCTAATACTGAGACTGCAAGGCAAACAGTGTACAGCATGCATGCAGAGCCATATAAATACTAAATATGAATTTATTACAAATGGTAAGGTGTTAACTCTTCCTGTAGTGAGTTGGGTGGGAGTCTTTTTGTTTGGTTTTGTATCCAGGATTGTTCTAGCTTTTATTTTCATCCCATTCTACTCTGATCAGGCTACATGAAAACCCGCTGGGAAATGTGTGCGTTTCTGTGAATACTTCACAATACGTTTGGTTACAAAGAAATAGGGCACTTGGGATCAAAAGATGTCAAGGCTGAGTCAGCTTTGGATAGATATCCAGATGTTTTTCTCCTAGAAATGGAGCAAGAACAGGCTTCTTATGAATTTTTATTACCTCTTTGTGTCAGCCAGATCAAAAGTGCTGTGAGAGTAACCTCTCTCACGATCTTTCTGTCTCACATTCTTTTTTTCTCATGTTTCTTTCACTTCATCTTTTGCATATTCCTTAAAGGGGCAATATATAATTTTGAAATGTGTATAATGTATGCTTTTGGCTTTCATTCTCGAGGAGGGCTTGTGTGAAGTAATTTTCTTGTTTATGAAATTATTTTCCACTGTTACAACACGGACTTGAGTCAAAACTATGTAACTAATCTTCTGTGGCATCTTTCAGAAACCGTATCTAGAGAAACTGATTTTTGCAGAAGGTTCCGTGGAGCAATAAAGATAACAACGGGTTCCTAATGACCTCTGTGGAAGTATGAAGGTGTCTGAATTCCAACAGGATGGTAGGCATCTTGCCTACTTGTCTTTCTGAAAACTGAACTCAATGTTTCTCTGCTGCAGCTCCATTTTTTTATTGGTCTTATTGTGCCGTACAATATTGCTATGAACTGTAGTGAGAAACTAGTGTCAGCTTGTGCTGTGCAGTGTACAAATTACAAAGAGTGGAAACCTAATTTAAAGTTTGAAATGTCAGTACACAGAAGAGCAAAAGCAGGTAATAAGAGATAAGGAGACTAAAAGAACAGTGAAACAATATTGGCTAATGTGATACTTGGTGGTAGAACAGGATGAGAGCTCACTAGTTAGCAGCACTAATAATTTTATGGACAGCATAGTAAAAGAGAGGCTTGGAGAAGTTTGAGAGAGAACTTTGTGGATGTTTATGGGGAGCTCTACCCAAGTGTGACAGGCAGTATGAGATAAAGCCCAGTGATGATTTTTTTAAAATGTAAGAGGTATCAGAATGTTTCCATGGCTCAACAGAAGTAGAAGCTGACATTTTGATAACCAATGAGGGATAATCAATATGAAATAGGTCACAGATAGCAGAGTCATAAAAAGTGAAGGATCTGATTGTTGCTGAAGAATAAGGACGGTACTGGTTCTAAGAGTTGCACCAAGAGTCACTAGGGGTTTTGGTGGTGCAGATTCAGTGGTGATCCAGAGGCAAGAGCAAGACATGGGGCATATTGAAGAAGGACAGCTCAAACCAGCAGCTTTAGGTAGCAAGACTAGTGATAAAATGGAGAAGGGATATATAGATGTTGTTGGAAGGTGAGTAAAGACGAGGTCTTTTGTGTTTGCTTTTAAAGCAGTTAGATACCAAGAAATATCTGTATTATTAATGACAGAGCTGGAGAACGCTAGGGAAATTAATAAGAGGTATAACTTTTAGAAAACTTCAAACTAGAAAATTAATTGTTCTACAGAGGCTGGAACAACTTTTTAAAATGTTCTTGTAAAAATGAGTTCTTCCTGAAATAGGCACATTTCTTTGAAATACTTGGGGTTTTTAATTGGTATTTTTCTAGTGAATCAAAATTTTGTCAAAATTTTCTGACCATGTCTAGCTCAAACATAATTTCTGAACACAGAAGAATTTTCCCTACTACACTGATATGAGCTAGGTTGCCACTTCTTCAGCCTCTTTATATTTCCTTCATCTGGATGAAGGACAATATCACTCATAACTGCTTTCAGTTCAGAAAGTGTTCACTGAATTCTCAACTCATAAAAGAATGATGCCAGACTTCTTGTTAACTACTAGTCTCAGCTCATCCTGGTGGTTGAAAGGTTAAGTGCTCAGTCAAAGCTGCTTTAAACTTCCTGTTACTCATGGTAACTTTAGCTCTGCATTTTTGATGAATAAATATGAATTATGTTTCCCAACTTTCAGATGAGGTTTATCCTCTTGTATTACAGTAGTTTTGAAATGATGTTATACAAAGTCTACTGTTAGGCAATAATATAAAGGAGTTGTTGAGAAATGTCTGTAGCTACGAACTGGAAATCCTACATCATTGTCTCAAGTTCTAGTTCTCCAGTCCTATGTCCTTCTGTCCCCTCCTCCTTATGCTTTAAAAGAAACTTCACACTGAGTATCCATTTAGAAACAGTAACTAATTTCTCTTTTGGGAAAAGTAGAACAGGGTGAATGAGTAATTGCAGATTTATGTTAGTCTTAAAACAACAGTTTCAAAGAAATGTTTTTAAGCCAGCTGTATTCGTGATTAAGAAAAAATTAACTGCGTTTTACTGGAATGATCACTGTCAGTTTCCAAATATTGTTACTTTTTTTATTATTATTACTTTGCCAGCACAAACATCATCATACCTACTGGGATATTCCTAAGAATGGAATTCTGTCATCTCCTTTTCTGATGTATACCTGGCAAAGGCTTCTGAGAATCTGTCAATCATGAGACAGCTGATTTATTCTTGGTGTTCTCATGGAGAGCAGTATGCAGAATCAGGCCCAGCTTTTGCAGTTTAGGAAGTTCTTACATTGTAAACAAGGCATTAGAGTGAAAAGACTTTGCTTCTTTTCTTACTAAATAACTAGGTTCAGATGCATTTTCCTCTTCCATGCAACTGCTTGTGAGTTTAATGAAGAAAAACAACACCAGTGCAAATTAAATCACATTTTTTCAGCATCGTTTCCCAACTGTTAGTTGTTCTCATACTGTGTTACAATACCCTCAATGTTTTCTTAAGAGTTGCATTCAAATCTTCCTTGAAACAAGAACAGTGACAAGTCATTACCAACTCTAGATAAGAAAGCAAGCAGGAACATTGTGCCTGCTATTTCTCATTACAAAAATGTAGGATGTGATGGTATTCCAAGTGCGATGCCATTTTGAAAGAGGTGTGATGTGAACTGGGTGGTAAGTGTGTGTGGTTACACAGAAAGACAGGTACCTGAAGGGTTAATTTTCCTTTGAAGGTGCTCACGTAGTATTATTGCTGCAATAGTGTGCTGTGGTTAGCCATCAGTGAGTCATGCTGCAATTGCTCCTCATGTAGAAAAGTTATTTGGCTGGTTTGTAAACACGTAGGTCTTGGGAGTCAGAGTCATTTGACTAGTGTGCTCCTGCCCTTGTGTGTAGGTGGTACAGGGCATGGAGAAAAGCACAGGGAAGGGGAGAACCCATGTTCTCCCTTCATTCTCCCCAAACAGATTTGAACAAATAAAGACAAATATGAAGGTTCTTCACTACGCTTGAGAAAGAAAGTACTTTTGATGCCTGGTAGGAAGACCATTTCTATTGATTCTGTGATGTCTTTATAACCAAAGACATTGAAAAAGAAACCAGGCCTCAGTCTTTGTAGACGTGTTTGAGAGTTTTGAATAAAAGGGAGGGCTATAGTGTGGTTTCTTGGTCAAAAACTCAGCGCACAATCTGAGCATGTGTGGAACTGAAGCATGGCAGGAATCCAGGATATGGGCTTTAAGTATGCAGCTTTCAGTTTTATAAACTCATAACAGCGGTGCTTGCTGCTATGGCTTGTTGTCAGATCACTTCCTCACACTGTTGCCGTGGTACTCTTCTGGTAGCAAAACCACATGTGCAGGCTGTCACTAGGAGAAACACCCAACCTTCCCATGTCAGGGAAGAAAGAAGCAGGCAGTCCTTCCTTCCTTCCAAAGTGGGAGGACTGGTTTTGGTCTGTCAGATTTGTACGTTTGCTTTTGTAAATCAAAGTAGTGGTATGGGAGCCATAGGGCATGAGAAGCCTGACGGATTATCTTGGAAGGACTGTGAGGAGGGAAGGCACATCTGGTATATCTCGTGCCCCTGTTGTATGTACTATGTAGGCTCTTGTCCTGTTTAGCTTCTGGTCAGTGCTTGTTAGTAAGTTCCGCACAATTCAAAGTTAATGTGATTATGAACATGTATGAGCATTAATGACTGGGAAATATGGCCCCGGAATGAAACAGAGAACACAGCAGATGCACCTTGAATACATTGAAATCTTCCATCTTAGACACTTTCTTTCTCCCTTCCTTCAACCTTCTCTAATTTCCTAGAAGGTAGTCAGTATGTGTGCAGATCACTTAAGCCTTTCCCAAGAGTCTAAATCAAGGAGCACGTTAATGAATAGTCATCTACAGTTCATCTTGTAATGCTGGCAGGTCCTTGGAGAACTGTGTGCTGCTGTTCACAACATGGAGAAGAGTGGCTGTTCACTTTTAGATCAGGCAAACTGAAGGATTTTTTCTTCTAATTTCACTTACAGCAGAAGCGCAAGAAAATGAAAAACAAAATATGTACAAAACTGACTTTCTCATGTTTTCAGCCGAATCATTTCAATAACATTAGAAAATGTAGGACAAAGTGGACGAAGTATCTGACCGCATAATACAGTCCCATCATCAAGAATGAGGAGTATCACATTTTACAAGAATGCGGAATTGGGAGAATCATCCAGCAGAGTTGAAGAAAGTGACTTCAGTCTGCCTCTTCTCACACGTTTGCCTTGTCACCTGGGTCTTCCCATTTGTACCTCCTGTTGAAAACTGTGACGCCCTTCAGCATCGATGGCGGGACTGTCTTGTGTGGTCAGTGCTGGGTACAGTTTCATGCTCTGAGTGTGTGAGCCTAGAAGTGCACACTGAACTTTTATTCATCATGGCCTCATGACCACATGGATATTCTAAAGCTGTACTGTCGTCTTCTGTTTTGACCCTCAGATTTCTGACTTCCTTTGCTTTAAATTCAGACTCGATCATTTTGTTTTGGGGGTTTTTTATAGGCCCCTCGTGGTTTTACGTCAGAAAGTTTTAAAAATGTCTTTGAATAATTACATAAGCTATAGTTCATTCTTTGTACAGTGCCACTTGTGGTTGTTTTATTTTAGAAGAGTATGGCTTTTCAGTTGGCTTTTAGAATTACCTTTCTCTTATTTTTCCTGTGATAAGAACAGGGTGCCAGATTTTGCTCCCCTGCATCCACAACTCTCCAGAAATCAGTCAGGTATTTCACGAATGTAACTGAGTGCAGAATTTGGCCTAGGTTGTGTAAAGCCCCAGGGAAATCCTATAGCTGTGTGGGAAATATCTAACTTTTCTTGTGTTTTCCCATTCATTGCTCCTACTCTTTCCTGTTTGGCTTCTGGGATTGTCCCCAAAGACACTAAAGACATCTCCCTTTTAATACAAGTATAGAAAAGCATAGACGCAATGTTGAATTTCATGCCTCTTGAAAGAAAGAACGGGTGTAAGTTCAAACTACTTCCAGTTCACGTGCTGGTATTAGTCCATGTTTATGAACAACAAAGGAAAAAAATCATTCAGACAGGTTATGATTTGGCCACTATAACTTTCAGCTGGTTAAAAGATCAAAACCAAGACGATGTGGGTTTTATATAAACCAGAAAATTAAATACTAGATTTTGGTCTTTTAGTCATCAAGAAAGACACTGTAAGTTGTGAATTTTCCCAGAGAAGGTCAGTGTTACAGCTCAAATTAATGCTTTGCTCTCTGTTCTTACTTGGATTACTTGGACGCTGCTGTACTTCATGTTATTAAACTTTTTCGACTTCTGATCAAAGTTCATGCTACCGCAAATCACCAGATGGCTGGCTGAAAGGATATGTACAGCGGTCGTGGAATCTGCAGGCTAGAGCCCACATACATTTCCTACAGACTTATAGCATTCCTCTCCATTGATGTTCTGGAAATACAGAGAATGTAGCAAAGAGTAACATTCCCTGTTTCTAATACACATCTAAAAGAAACAAGCATTTTACAATAATCTGAAGCTAGACGCAAAAATGAAGTAAGCTTCAAAGTGCATAGTTACCTTCAAATCTGTGGGTTTCTCCCTGCGCTTTGCTCTCATGCTCCATTTTTTAGTTTGCAGTGTTAAGGCAGGAGCGCATTTAGTACACTGTCTAGAAGATAAATGAAAAGATATACATAGGAACTTCAAATCCCGCAGTTTCGGTGAGCAGTGTGTGAAGCATGTATCCCAAAATACGGTATTTCTGACCCTACTACAATAAAGTAGCTTTTGTTTTGATTTGGGGACTTTGTGATTTGGCTTATTTAGAGATATAGTAAATTCTTTTTTCCCATGCTGATTTTTCTTTTTTCTACATTTTCAATCAAACTATTTCTTTCCCTTCTTTGCTATATCAACTCTGATCAAATTACCATATGTACAAAATTCAGCTGCAAGACTTCTGACTTGCCCTGGGTCCTGGGAACATACCACCCTCATTTTGATCTCTCTAAATTAGCTTCCTGTACAATTTCCTGTCAAGCATGAGTTTCATGAGATTTGTCCTTGGATGTGTATGTGATCATCCCTTCTCACTGCAATAAAATTTTGGCTGCCTAACTAGCTGGAACATTTTCACCAAGCCTGCTTTTATAGGAATAAATACTAATGAGATTTGTTTTATTTTTTAAGTACTAACTCTCTGAAATGGATCTGCAGACATAATTCAGGTTAACTCTCATGTGAGAATTTTGAGGAGAATTTCCTGCAACCTCTCCTGGCATCTTTTAAATTGCTTTTTGTAAATTAAATTGTAGGAAGAAATCAGTGTCTCCTAGTTAACACTATTGCAGGAATAGTTTGTATTGCGACTTGATGTGTGGCTAAGGGGAAGCCATGAATAAGCATTCACAAATGCAGATGTTATTTCCCGAGGAATGAATCCTGAGTATTATCTTACTGAGAGGGCTTCTGCTGCATGGTACATTTATCTCATCTGAAAATAACAAATTACTATGGTTTTCAGTGAGTTTAAAATCAGTAGCTACTTCCAAAAGTTTTTGTCAGGTTTGTTCTTTACTACTTTCTTTTGGGTATTATGAGATTTAATTTTGTGTGCAGAGCAGAATTAAAAGTGTTGATACGAACTTCTAAACAATCTAGTTTCACATTTCCCAATTCGTTTCTAAATTGAATTATCCAAGTACTATGTTCTCAAATTGAAGATTTGAGAGGGTTAATTATAGTTCTGCTTCTGGCATGGGGCACTTTTTGTGTTGACTGCCAGACATAAGCCAAGAAGCCAAAAAGTTCGAAGAACCATCTCCAGGTAAACAAAGTAAAAAGAATATCTTATTTGTAATAGTTTGCTGAAAANATTTGAGAGGGTTAATTATAGTTCTGCTTCTGGCATGGGGCACTTTTTGTGTTGACTGCCAGACATAAGCCAAGAAGCCAAAAAGTTCGAAGAACCATCTCCAGGTAAACAAAGTAAAAAGAATATCATATTTGTAATAGTTTGCTGAAAACACTGATTAGGGGAACCAGCAAATACGTATGGTTTTCTTTCATGCAATATTTATAGGATAACTTCAAAAAACTCCAGAGAAAAAATTCTTAACAATTAAATTCTCATGAAATCAGACAATGTTAAGAAACAGTGACTGGCTCCCAATGTGTTAAGGATAAATTTTGCTCTGGCTTCATTTGTTAAGTTGCAAGAATACTTTGTTCTGAGTTTTCCCAGCTGTGGATGCAAACACCAGCTAAAGGAACAGCTTTTAATAGCAGAGCACTTCTGTTTATAATCTGGTTATTGATGTTGCACGATTACATATACTGCAAGCAAGTACACCCCGTTTGTCACACTTTGTCTTGACATACTGGATCTAAGCTTTAGTTTAGTGATACCATGTAATTGATTGAATGAGACTGATCTTACCCTTCAATCAGCTCTAGCTACAGAGGTGAAAACATTCTTTGTTTTCACAGATTCTTGCTTGTGACCATTGCTTTTGATTATTATGCTTCCCTTGACATCTCTCTTTGACCTAACTTATGACAAACGTTTTTATGGACTTCTTCACAGATGTTAGGAATAAAAGTGTAAAAGAATTATGATGTGCCCTTCGGCATTTTTGCTAGGCGCTTTCTTCTAGCTTCTCAGGTGAGGAGCAGCTTTTTTCCTCTGTAGAACGGCTAATGTAATGAGGACTTGATCTTGCAAACTTGAGTTTCAGAGGCAACAAGAGTCGTGAGGCTAGAGTCAAAGGTGAGATAAAAATTGTCTTTCAAGTCTGTGTTCAGATACCTAGTGGCTGATAATGTATGCTGACTTCTGAATTTGGGTGTATGTTGCCACAGGCAGGGCATGCCTGGCTGTGTGGAAATATGGATCCGCTGGGATCGAAGATAAGGTGCTGTTTCCTGGGATTGGTCCCAATACCAGAGATTAGGTCCCTGACAATTTAACACAACCTTAATTGTAAAACGGGGCTCCTTCCAACCCCTTGTGAAATAGTAGGGAAACGGCTGTGAAACCTGTGGAGGTTCTGACTACCTGACAAATCTTCTTGATCTTACCACCCATTCCCTAATGATTTTTCTAATGATGAGGAAAAAATTGGAGCAGCCTTGGAAGGAGAGGGGTTCAGTAAGTATGAAGAACAGAAAAAAGATGGATGGAGGAAAGGATAAGGAAGAAAGAGAACACAATAATTTCCAACTGTAGTTAATTTTCTAAGGGTGGATGAAAGGAGTTGTGCCCAGTTAGATATGGAAAACACATATATCAATGTGCATTCTGAGAGAGAGCAGTAACAGCTTTATCCTCTTAACTTTTCTCTTTGAACTATCCTTTCGTCCCACTCTATATTTAGCAGATTCAATGTGGCAAGTGCTAGAAGAGGAGCTGTTATTTATGTAAGCCCAGAGCATGCTTCAGCCCTCTTATGGGTATGTGATCAAGTACCTAAAGCGTTATGACACAGATCCCTTCCCACTTATTCCTACCCATTCTTAGAGCAGAGAAATTTCCCTCAGAGAGATCATCATTCATTAGTAATTCACAAACAATGATATCTGATTTTTAAAAGACTAATTATAGCTGCAATATGACACTCCTGCATTCTGAGTATCACTGTATTATCTGGTAATTTCGGGTCAATATTGAATGTTTAATAACTGCGATTCCAGAGGTTGTGGACAAAGCAAATACACTTTTATGGCCTAATTATTTTCTAATTTTTCTGCGTATGGCCCAGGATTTGCTTCTGATTTACCTCCACTTAACTGATTGCATTCAGGTATAATGAATGACAGGTAGAAAACAGTGATTCCAAAGATCAGTTTTCAGTTTGGATCCTTGTTTGATTCAACATTATTGTTGTAGTTCTTACAAGTGCAAAAGTGACATTAGAATGTATGTGTCCATTATCAGAAGTCTTACTTATGATTTATGCAGTCTAAGCAGAACGATAACGGTGCTCACAGAGGTTGAATTAAACAGTCTAGCTGTACTGTACAGTTTACTTTATTTGTTTCAGCAATCAGGGAGCTTTTACAGTGATAATTTTTTTTTACCTGCCAATCTCTACCACTGATCATCATTCAGGAATATAGTTTTCACGCAAGTGTCTCCAGGCTACTCTTATTGTTGACTGCTGAACTCTGAACACATCTGTTAGACTATGGTTTCTAAGAAGGGGTAGGGATTGTGAATTTTAAACTTCTTGAGGCCAGAGCGTGCTACTCAAATGTGGAAGCTGTTCAAGATATTGGTGCCTCTGGATATGTACCTGTGTAAGATTACTAGCAAAACGTAAGTACTTACCAATGCTTAGAACTCTTGTGTGACAAATCTTCTGTAAATTTACCTCAATTTAGCTGTCTAAATTCTGTTTAAACTGCCCTTCAGATACCTGCATCTTCTCTTTGAATCTGTCCTTTAACCGATTTTCACCTCATCTGGTCAATGATAGTAGTAATATTTTTCTTTTTACAGGATAATTAGTGTTCATCTATTCTTCAGGTAGTCTGGTAAAACAGGTGATAAGAATACTTTAGTAGCTCATAAGGGCATATTTTATGCAAGAATAAACAAGACTGGAGAGGTGAAGAGTCTGGCCAAAAACTGTGCAGGGTATTTGTGTGATACTGAAAATAGTGCTCGCACACATTTTTATTATTTCCAGATTGTAACAAGAAAACACTTGTTTCTTTTACCATGGATAGTGAAAGCCTTATCAGATTTTTTTTTTCTGGAGACTAATACATCATTTAGCATAGGAAATTGGCTCAAATACATTAAAATTTTTATCAGCCCAAACATTCTAGGAAACAACTATCGCTTAGGGAACATCTTCCTCACTGACTTGCAGAACCGTCACTTTTCAAGTATATCCTACTCAGGAAGCAATACCAGGTAGCTCAAATGAATTTGAGTTTCATTTGAAGGAAAAAACAAATGATTCGATGCAAACCTCATCAGTCTCGTGTATTTACAGTCAATCATTTAGAATCCATCTTAGAAGAAAGAAAAGGGCAGATAGCAACTGTAGTGAGGTTGCTGACTTGGGAACGCAGATGCTAATGTTAAGCAAGTGGTGGCTTTTATTTACTATATGAACATCAGTAAGTGATACTTTTCTTAANTGATTCGATGCAAACCTCATCAGTCTCGTGTATTTACAGTCAATCATTTAGAATCCATCTTAGAAGAAAGAAAAGGGCAGATAGCAACTGTAGTGAGGTTGCTGACTTGGGAACGCAGATGCTAATGTTAAGCAAGTGGTGGCTTTTATTTACTATATGAACATCAGTACGTGATACTTTTCTTAAGTTCTTTGTTCTGTCTTTTTCTTTCTTTCTTCCTATACTGCAGAAGGGAACTTAAATGCAAATTTTAGTTGAAACCCAATGTTTCTTTTATGTCCAAGATTGTAATTATAAGCAAATAAAACAACAAGATTTGTTCTGATGTAGTAAATTGGTAGACAACAAGCAAGGAAAACAAAATGCTTTTCTGAGAACTGGAACACAAAATTCATATGAGCTCATGATGGATAGACCTCTATTCTCAGGAGATGTTCTGTGCTTTAGTGGGAACCCATGACCGCTTTCCTAAGGGTTGGCCAAGAGCCCAGTAGGAAAACCAACTCTTTAACTATTGCATGCTGCATTCATTTGCAAGCCATCAAAATATTTAATTTTAAATTCGGGGTAAGGGAACATCTGCTGCAAATAGTCCTGCAGATGGAGACTTCATAGCTCTTCATTACCTTACACATCTCTAAGACAAATCATGTTTGACTGTTTTTCCACACCGTCATTGTAATTAAAGCTTCTTGGAAAAGAAATAGAGGAAGACTATTTTGTGAGAAAATATAGTTGTCAGAAAATTCAGAGAAAATATGGACGTTCTTATTGAAAATTAGCCAGCTAAACAAAATGAGCTTTCTATAAGACAGTTGGATTTCAAAAATTATAAAAAGATACTGTCCATCTTTCTAAAGTTTACTTTGTTGTTTCGTTCCTTTTAAATGGTGAGCACCACCTTGCAGAACATGAGCCTTAATTGTTGCTCAGGAAAACTACAGCCAATGGTTGTAATGAGTTGTTTCAGTGACCCTTTAGTAATGTGCTCTGATTAGATCTCAAAGATCAAAAAGTTTCATTGCTTCCAGAAGATTGAAAACCCTTTGCTTATACAGAGGCAGCCCTCCATGCAACTTTCAGCAGACTCATTTGACTTTAGCCTCGGGTCTGCCACTTTGGAGCCCACATTCCTTGACATCCTGGCGGCACGTTGCTCTGGCCAAACTCCAGCTCCCTTCTTGGCAGGATTTCACAACAGCAGCTGCTTAGACCGTGACATCTACCTGCCAGCCATTTTGCTAGGTTCTCATTCTGCCCAAGTCGTCTCTTTCCTCAGTTTTTCTTTCAACCGTTTCCTTAACCTTCGTTTAACCTAGTTTTGTAACTGCAAAAGAACAGTCAACATCAGTCCTGTTATCCTTCACTGTACATGTTTGTAGTTAAGCCTGGAGAAGATAATTTTCTAAAGTGGCACTACAGCAAATACTAAACTGTTGTGCTTAGTAGACTATTATCACTTATTTAATCTTTTTTTTTAAATAGTGAAGCCATCTGTGCCTGTAATTTATGACCATGTTTTGATACAAGTAAGATTTCCCCCTTCACACTCCAAAATGCACTTTCTCAATAAAAACCTTGACTTGAGCATTAGTGTACTTGTGTTTATGCGATGTCATCGTTCAGTTTGAATACCTACCTCTTAAACTACATAAAGAATGAATTTATAGACATAAAACTTTGGAAGTTCCCACTAAAATAATTTATTTTAAAACAGTAGCCAGTTTATCTTTGGACTTATGTATAAGGACAGAGGAAAAGAGGGAAGAGATGGCAGAAGCATTTTGCATTGGCCAGAGATGCCCTGCAGAGTGGAACAGACTGTCCTGTAACACAGTTCTCCAAGTACCAGTCAGCTTTTGTCATTCCACATTGTTCCCAATTCAGTTTGGACTGTCTTCTGGATCCAAAGCTAATCCTGTCACTTAAATTCCCCTAAGCTTTGAAACAAGGGGGAATTTTTGGCAAGAACCACTTTTGGCAGTTCAACAACAGTGCAGCAGTAGCATACAGCCTGCTTCGTATCTGCTGGGCTATGCACAAGGGCACAGTCAGACCTGCTCTGAGAATTTTCAGATGTATGCTTTAAAACTTTCTTTTTCAAACTTCACTTAAGCAGAGTCAAATGCTGGCCATTGCAATTAAATTATGGTTCACGTAGCTATACCTTATGAAAATATTCAGTGAAGCCATTACTTGACATACTTCTGAAATCAATAGGGAAAGGGAAGAGATTTTCTGTTTACTGTTTTCCTTGTCTGATGCAGAAATGGAGTCTAGCTGCCAATACTGAGGCCTGGGCACATATGCTAAAAGATAGTGATAATTTTTTGGAAAGGGAAATTTCCCCAGTATGCAGGAAATAAAGGGTTCTCCCCTGTCTTGCGTTTATAAGGAGTTTGTGTTCTAGTACTTTTCACATTTGAGTCCTTCGAGTTAATAGAAACCAATTCCATGTTGAAATAGAGTGTGTCTTTTAAAATCAAATATAGATGGTTTTCTAAAATTAAAAAAAGGTAAGTTATTCCAACAGGAGCCTATCCCAAGTGCTTAAGAAACAACCAAATAAACAAAGCATGCTTTATTTCTGGCTTGAAATTGTCTTGTTTGAGCCCTATTCATAGTGTGCCCTTATAACTTTGAGGTTGATATACTTTCTATCGTATTTCTGTTTCCTAGCCAGTACTCACCGGATGGACTAAGTTGCCTGTTTAACTGGTTTTGGTTAGACTAAACAGATTGCACTCCTAGTTACTCCTATTCTCCTTTTCAAAACTGTCTTCGTGTTTTTAGGACCCACCTTAGAGTCTGGACATGGTACTCTGTTAGCGTGATACCTTTGCTAAATACCTGGGTATAATAGTTTCCTATTGATGCTCTAGACTTCCTTGCACAGGTATCCATTGATTACATTTGTCCTTTTTTGGTCCCAGCAGTACACCAGGCACTTATTCACTAGCTAACTATCCTCTAAACTTTCCAGTCCTATCCATTGTCATGTTTTTTCAAGACAACATTTTGTCCTGTGCATTTATGCTTGTTTTTTCTTCTTAGATGTATGACTTAACACATGACTTGGAAAAAGCCACATGCTTGCAGATACCCAAATTACTGAGCAGTCCTGAGAAAAACAAATAGGCAAACTGTCCTCTGTATCAATCCTCCACTCTTCCTATAACCAGCAAACTAAGTAATCGTTGTATGTATCCCTGATCAGCAAAAGGATTGATAGATTTAGACGTACAGCATCAAGAAATGGCTTTGTGATTTTGCGTATGCTGTGGCACACAGAGAAGATGCGTACGTGTGCAAGTTGTGGCCATATCCTTAGCCCAGCACATGAGCCATTTCTTCCTTTACACTAGTTTATTCAAAGTTGATGTGGAGGCTGAGGGTTCTGTTACACTCAGGGCCCGTTCTCAATGTGGTGAAAGAATAGGACTGCACGATGAATTTTGAAGCACACTGGCCACGTGGTTGCATACAGCCTAGTTGGTCTGTTCACTTAGGATTTCTGTTTACAGTTCTATTTTGACAGCGACCTCTAGTCATTTGGAGTCATTTAAATGTGTGCCGTATTGTTTTCATGTTGTTCTGTTTTCTGAATAAAATTGGCTATGTTGACACCAAGCTGAGCTTGCTTTGTTACTCCCCAAAGGGCCTGAAGCCGCTTTCTCTCCAAATACACAATTATCCAGCTCTCCCGGGTTTGTGTTCAGTCTCTGACTCGCTCTGATTATTAAGCAGCACTCAATAGCAAAGATTTTGTAGATAAAAGAATGAGTAGGACTCAGTTCAAGCATGAACCTTTCATGCTCACACTTAATTGCATTTAAAAAATTAGACATATGACACTACAGCTATCTTCCTAACCACTTTTGAAGATCATAACCATGCTTTTTGCCCATGACTTTGCCAGAACAAAGAAGCGGAAAATTGGCTGGAACATTAAGCAACAGTCTGCCATATTAACCTGCAGAAGATGTCTGTTCCACAGTGGTCTGCAGAACATTTGCTCCATGTGCTACCAATTACCCCAGGCCACAGTATCATTCTTGCTATTTTCATTTGTTTCTTGTAGTCTCTTTACAAAATATTGCTGCCTTTAAAGCAAGTTAGTTAACTGAACTGCTTAGGATCTCGGTGTTTTTCCACAACTGTTTCAAAACAAAATTCTCCCCTGCTACTTTTTGTTTTCAGTGAGCAGACTTCTGTTTCCCCGTCTTCCCCTCCTCCTTCCTGTCTTTTGGCACAACTCGGTGTTTGAATTGTGATACTTGCCACTATATGACCGAAATTCCCCGAACTACACTCCACAAAAGCAGCAGTGAACTTGTCACAGAAAAGCATGAACCTATTTGTAAGGCAGAAATAACGACGACTTCACACTTTGTGTTTCTGATGTTTATTTGTTCTTTATCTGCTGTGCAAATTCATTTGGTTTTGGTTACAAGTCACTGGGGTATTTTTGTTTGCTTGCTTTTTTTAAGGAAAATTTTATGCAAAATATTATACAGGAACGACTCCGTCTTCCATTGTAGTTATGGAGCTTTTCAACAGGAGCAAGAGTAGAACAGGATCCCCCAAATTTACTTTATGTTACCCAGAATAAGGGTGAGATAGGACAAACTTGATTAAGCAAAGCTCAGCTGTTGCAAAATGTATGCTTTTGGAGCTTAAATATATTATAAGGAAAACATAACGCGGGAAGGATAGTGGCAGCTACTCCAACTACTGAATCAATACAAGAGTATATTATACAAGTGTAGTTGTGTGTTATGTAGGTTTTAACTGCCTCATACAAAGACAGCTGGGGTTTCCCCTTCAGATAGCTTGAAAATATTGTGATAAGCACCCAAACTTAGAGAGTAAGTTAACCAAGTACTTTTTCAGAATTTATCCATCACAGATTATTTCTGTACATACCAAATATTTACAAAAGCTTAGTGAAAAATAGATACTGATAATTGTGGCTGTGTTGTAACACCAGTTAGGTATGCCTGATATTGTACTTTAATGTATTCTTATTATTTATTGTTATTACTGTTATTGTTATTATTTATTATTAGTTATACAAGACTGAAATAATGGGACAATATTCTTCCTGGAGAACTTAGTTGAGATCAATGTATCGACAAACTAATATGAAAGGGCCTTTTACTTTTACCATCGTTATATGCCTCTTGGTTTTACATGTGTTTAGTCTTCATTTCTCTCCTGAATTGATGCTGAGCTCATCTACTTTTTAGAAAGACATGAGTGGAAAATTAGGCTTTGTGTTTCTGATGGCTTTGGAAAAAGAAGAGGCAGCAAAACCTTAACCCCAAATATATTCTCCCTTGTAGAAGTTTTGCTTTCAATTGCCTTTTCTTCCCTCCCAAGCTGCGCTCTTTTCTGAATCTCTGTCCATCAAAATATTTCTAAAACAACTTAAGACTTTGTATAAAATAATTCTTGAATGTCGAGTTTTCCAAATTGATTTTCTAAGATGCTAATTAAAACCGTTATTATTCAGTCACTCTACACATGGCTTTTCTCTGACACAAGTATCTCTTGCCACTTTTTCCCCAACAGGAAGCTTATTATTTGCAAGCTTGTTGTACAGATGCTGTGCAAGCACAAAGAGACAGTTCAACAGGAAAAGTAACCAAGGGTTATTTTGCAAATGCTTCTATCCATGTGACATATACATTCAAGTTACGCATGTGCACGTTTCTAAAATCTGTTCCCAGGATACTGCAGGAAAAATACAAATTCTCTGGCTTCACTCTTGTTTTATCAGTGAGCTTGTTTTGCTTTTGTTTATTTATATTTTCTGGGAGTCACATAACTATTCATTTTTCTTTTTTTTTTCCTTTATTAATGTTTGTCTCTGATCTACTACAACTCTATACCCTTGCAAAATGTGCGTGTGTTACTTGTTTCTGAATAGTGAGATATTGCAGAAGACAGAATTTTAAAGACCTAAAGGGGAACAAAAGTATGTGTGCATGTGAGAATGGAAGCTGATTTTGTTAGCCATATCTCAAACAACTGCAGTTATCTTGGTCGTTTCCACATGGTTTTCTTGTTATTTTTCATTGATTAGCAATATATTTAAGTGAAAACAGGTGTGACAAAGCTATTGAGTAAAAGAGTGCATTTATCCCAAAGATATTTTAAATATGAACCCTAGCTGTTATATGATTCTGCAATATATTTTAAATTCTTCCTTTCCAGTTTAACTATTTGTATTTAAGCTAAAATGACTATTCAGGTTGTCAGGCAGAGTGAGCAGGGCTGATGTGAATAAAATGTTGCAATATTTCAAAATACTTGTACTAATAGAATGTTTCTGGAGTGAACTAACAGTGGTGTAAGAGCTTCAGTGAAAGACAAACTTAAATCCAAGGACTTGATCTTGATTCATGCATTCAGTTGAATTGAAGCTAAACTATTTGCCTTAACTATGGCCACATCTCTGCTCTTCATCTTACCTGAATTAGTAATATTAATCTCCTTTCCCATATCTTCCTAGGGAATGTGAAATTGAATTCGTTATGCCAGGCTATTCAAGATTCAAATGCCTTGGATCTTTTCCATAACTTCTGAGGAGAAGTAGTCATCACAGATATACATGGTGCATCGAGATATAAATGTACACAAATGTTTGAGCAGAAACAAAACCTCAACCACAGTGAAGGAGTGTTCTGGATTCTCTACTATGAATCAAACACATCATGTGTTCTATGCAGCCATGAATACCTACAGACTTAAATTTCCCCTGGTATGATTCCAGCTGACTCACCGGATTAGTCCCAAACAGGATGTTTTTGCTACCGGTGGTCATCTGTTCTTCGATGCAATACATGTGAATCTCAGCCTCTGCTGCTTTGTTCAGTGACTGACCCCATGGCTACAGCTCTGGTCAGAGCATTTTTGCTGGATTAGGCTGTTCCTTTAGTATATCGGTGTCCTGTTTGTTACCTGGGCTGATTTCTGTCTCAGGCCCAGTATTTTTGCTTTCTTTTCAGTTCCACCTTTTTTGCTAGGATTGGCAAAAACAAAAGGACTGGGACTGTGTCAACTCAATTTGAGTGTGGCAAAGCTTCTCCTGAGGGCCATTCCTCAACTGGCAACAAGAAATCTGGTGTAAGGTTTCCTCCTATCCATCTCACAAGAAAAACTCTGCCCATTGTTCACAGCAATCATAGAGAGACATGTTGTCCTTTTCTGTTGCGTGCGTAGAGCTGGGGCTCCAGATATTTCCTGCTTTCTATTTCATCTCTCTCTTCCCATGCTATTACAGATTTTTAGTAGGCATTTGGAAGAAAAGAAAGTGGTGTGATAACAGAAGAAAGTGCTAAAAGTATATGGTTAAATTCCATCTTCTACGCACACAGCTTAAACAGCTGCATGTCCCATGTTCTTCTGGAGCTGCTAAAATGCAGCTGGCGAAAGCAGAGCCCAGGCAAATTTCAAATGCTGGTGTAGAAGGAAGTGCTTTTCGCAGCTTGCTTGTTCTGTATTTTCTTCCACTATTTACAACAACTGCTTTCAGACTGCTGCTCTAGACAGTAGTTTTCAATTTTTTGGAAACTTCTCAGTGATTCTGGAAGCTCAGTATCTTCAGTGGCGGTATATGCTAGTTCCATCTGTGATGACTGAGAGGAAAGTTCGTAGTTCAGTGAAACACATCTAGCGACAGTAATCCAGGACCCTCAGGTTTTGCTAATGCAGCAGGAATTTGTGTGAATCCTTGTGTGTGTGTGAACAAATGTATTGGTAAGCGGCCACGTGCATGCAGGTCATCTAATCTTCCTTTTCTGTGATTTTGAATGAGGTAATTTAACTGCATTTCTTAGCTGGGATTTTATTTTGTTTATTTGTTCAGTACCTTGAAGGACCTTTCAAAGATCTACAAGTGTGAAGGTATATGGCAGAGTTTCAGAGAAGTCAGGAATGTGATGTAGTGATCCTTTTGTGGTGGTCAAATGACATGAGTAGTTCTTTTGACATGCTAGAAAGGTATAGGTATTAGGTCTCAAGGAACTTTTTAGCTGGATAACAACTGGCTTTCAAAGGTTTCGTATTTGTTTTTCTGTGCCAAGTGTGTATGGGAGTAGCCTACAAGGTCAAGAGAAAATAAGCAAAAGTCAAAGACAGACTCGTAAGACAAATAGTAACATCTGGTAAATGACTTCCTTCTACATTTGTAGAGCTCTTGTTTACTGCAGTGAATGTGAAATGTTTTTCTTGGCAGGACTATAGGATTAAAGTCCATCAGTCTGGGAATAAAGTTCATACAGGTTCATAATATTACTAATATACAGTAACAAATTGCAAATGTAATTGCATTAAAAACCTGTACGTAGTAAAAAACCCCAACAGTGATGCTAAATGGTTAGAAAATAAGCAGGGTTTTTGTTTTTTTTTTAGTTTTTAAGAGGCATTTCAAATATTTCTACTGGTTTATACTAGTATATGAAGTGCTGTGATTGTGCCCTGTCAATTGACTATCATGTAAATCTGTCTTGTGCTAATTAAATGCCCATGTTCTCAGTCAGAGAAACAATGAAACAAGGTAGCTGAACACTGCTAGTGATCTAGGCTGAGGATATTGCACAAATGAAGTTTTCTGTGTCCCTTATGGCATGGAACCTCCAAAAACGGAAAAATCTGCTGAAGAAAAGTAAGTAAAAGAGGCAGAGCTGGTCTGGTTTCGTGAATTTCTGCAATAGCTTCCTTCTGATCCCACACTGTCATCCCCGCTGACAGAATATTCAGGGAGCAATCAAGAAGACAGCTTGATTTCTATGGGAACTGTCTTCCCAGATGAATGTTTTTGTTCTATGGGGGAAAAAAAAAATACGGATTGTACAAGTTTTGATAGCACGAGTATAGCAAACACACAACTTGCCCCTTCTCCCTCTTCCCATCTTCTTTCCTTCTAGCACTCAAATTGTGCAGAAGTTAAAAAAAAATCAGGGACAGCTGGGCTCCTCAAACAGAAGTTGCAAAGGTTTATTCAGTTGTAGGAGAACTTCAGTGAGTTCATGTAATCATTTAAAGTTTTACTCTCTGGTAATTAATGTTCCTGTGGTATTTTGCATTGCTTGGACTTCGTTCAGAGCTAAATAGTTTAACTGGAACAACAGAAGCGGTTCCCTCTGAGACCAGGACGCTTGGATCAAATGGAAACTGAAAAAAGTCCATGGGACTAGCTGATTCATAATCAGTGTTGTAGATTAGTCTCAAATGCATTGTGGAAACTTCTCTGTAGCTTTTTAAAGTTTTAGCTGTGGTGTTAACTGAAGTATCTAATGCTAAGCAAGTGAAAATTTCTTCATGCTTGCAGGAAGCAGAAAAGAGTTGAAAGAGAAGAGAGATGTTCATGTAAAGCTCTTTCTATAGAATTGTATATAGATACAGTTCTAGAATAATACCAAAACCCGTGATTGTAATTTGGCAATATATGTGTATCTGGTATCAAATCCTGCTTGCATTACTTGAAAAATCAGGCCAGTTTCTGGAGAACAAAATATGGCTGTGTTGTCAAAATTCTTGTTCATTGCCTACAGATTATTTGCTAGTAGTTTTCATGCCAATATACCAATTTGGCTGCAATGACTTTAACACAATCTCTCCTGATCTAAATTTGTGTTGTGGAACCTGGGCCCTTTGCATTTATATTTACAATTATGTCTGTTTATGGTCTTTGACTAAAGCAGGAGAACCCAGTCTGCTTGAAAATCAGGGTGAATTGTTCAGTTGTCCTTGTGATGAGGGACAGTTGTGTTTTGCTATTATCTTTGATTAATGTGCTCTTCACCACTGCGTGACTTCCCTACAGATTTCACCAGCCACATGTCAGCAAGTGTAAGAGCCAATTTCTTGCCCTTTGTAAGGCAGGCCAAGGAGAGGTCTTGGGAGCAGAGAGCCATAATGGATCATGAAAGTCTGAGAGCAATCACTTCTTGCTAATCAAACGCAATAAATAGCAGGAAGCAAGGTTTATTTATTGAAGAGATATCTACTAAGAAACTTACAGTTTTTATTTACTACTTCCAAAGAAGATTACTAGAAAATGAACAAAATAAAAGCCCTATTATGTTTGAAAATAATGACAGTTTAAAGATCACTCAGAAGGGAGAAAATTCTCTCATGTATTTGAAAGATGTAAGCTCATTGCTTCATATCTGCTTTCTAAATAACATGATATCTTTTTATGTTTTTTAAGGTGACAATTTTATGAAAATGATCATGACAATAGGAAGTAGATGTTTCACGGTGAAGCAAGTTTAATTTATTTTGAAAGGTCATAATTAATGAAGATATAAGGTGTAGACTAAGGCAAATTATTTATAGTCTGGATTCAGGCCAGTGCAGTGTTACATCAGCCCCTGGGTAGCTTAGAGGGAAATTTCACTTTAGGCAGGAAAGAACTTTGTTTCTCTGTATAGTGGAAAGCTGCCCAAAGCCACCCCACTTCAGGGAATATAGATTAACTTCCTAGATATTCTTATTCTTTCCCACTGTGCTACCATCTTTTTCTCTTTGGGGGTGCTGGAGGGCACAATTCCTTCCTGATGTTGCAGTAGAAAAGGTGTCCCATCCGTTGTACAACTGCTTGATACCCAAGTTGACTTTGTGTGGATTGTTCTCAATACCCACCTGTCCATTACCACGGTCACACTCTGGCTCTGCATCTGGCATCAGCTGTACTCAAATGTAGGCTACTTAAGTTGCCAGCAAAACTGAAGCTCAGACTTTTATTACAAAGAGCAAAACTCTGCTAATTTTATTGTGAAAGTTGTGTCCTATATTTCTTCATAATGATATATTTGGTGTGTATTATGTATTTATTTGGTGGGCTACATTAGGAGTGTGATGATTTTTCCCCTCTACTCGGCACCGGTGAGGCCACACCTGGAGTGCTGCGTGCAGTTCTCTGGTACAAGAGAGAGGTGGAAGTGAAGTAACTGAGGGACTCTCGTATGAGCAAGGCTGAGAGCTGGGGCTGTTCAGCTCAGAGAAGACTCAAGGCAGGTCTTATCAATGTATATAAATACCTGAAATGAGAGTGCAAAGAAGAGGGAGCCAGGCTCCTTTCAGTGATGCTCAGTGCCAGGGCAAGAGGCAGTGGGCATAGGAGATAGTGTCTGAACAGCAGCAAACACTTTTACTGTGAGGGCGACTGAGCACTGGCACTCATTGCCTAGCAACGTTGTGGACTCTCCCACCTTAGAGATACTCAAAAGCCACCTGGACACGGTAGTGGGCAACTGACTCTAGATGGCCCTGCCTGAGCACGGGGGTTGGAGCAGGTGACCTCCAAAGGTCCCTTCTGCCCTCAACCGTTCTGTGATTCTGCAAAGGGTGAGTATTTAAGCCACGTACATTAAATAGCATGTTTCCAAGCTCCTTGGAGCTCAGTGCTTATTCGAAATCTAGATGGAGCCACACTCCACAGTCCCTAGAATAGGAAAGAGAGTCTCCTCTGCAAACCAAAAGAGCTGTTTTTCTCATTTCTCCTGTTACCACCTGTTCAAACTAGACAGTTTAATCCATATTAATAAAGACCCAGCTCTAAAAATATTTGACAAAATTCTCCACCGACCAGTCAATCATAGCCTGAAATAAATATTGAAGAGCACTAGAATGTCCTGGCCCAACTATCAGACATATCTGGATGTACTAGACCATTGTTCAAAGGTTCATTGTGCATAACTGTGATTATGGCATATGAACACTGTCTGCCTAAATTATTAAAGAAAGTAAAAATGAAGCCATCTGTTTGTTATACTTGCCGGTCACTTCCTGCTTATGCAGTTCTTGGAGATAAACGCTGTGAAATATGGAATGGTGCCTTTGGTATTTTAAATTAATTCAAGAAGGCATACTGGTATTTATGACACACTAATTACATACAAAGGAAAACAGAGACATCATACCTTTAGGTGAAAAAACTGACCAAGGAAAAAATTGTGTGTGAGCAATTGGAGTGGCCTTAAACAAAAAAGTATTTTATTAACAACAAACTAGGGCTTCAGAAAAACATGTTATTTTCTAAATCAAAGCTTTTTTTCCTCCCAGGTAGAGCATATGACTGGAAAGATCCTGAACCTTTTCTGTATACATTTTTGGTAGGGCTTCTGCTATGCTTTGACTGTGCCAATTTCTCTTGGATAAATGTGTCGTGGATTTCCTCCCATCAATGATCTGATGTGTTGGGAAAGTGAAAGTAATTTTTTAATTGCTTTTTGGTGGCACATTATGTTCTGCATCTGTCTGTGTTAGTTGGAAGTATGCTATTCCGGTGACAGTAAACGCTATGTGTTTATACTGTGACCTTCTGGAAGTTATTGGACTGGATCCTGAGAAAACATGAAGAATTACAGTTGTATTGGATTTGGCTTAGGGAGAAGACACTTAGCTGCATTCACAGCTATGAAGGGTTAACAGTCGTATTTTAGTTTGATTTAAGCAGAGCTTCAGCAAAATCTCTGCTTCAAAGACTGTCTGTATAAGCTGCAAGGGAAATCAGCCTGTGTCAGTCTACTCTTCTTTAGACTTCCTTACATTCTTTCCTGCACTACAAGGAAGTATCTGTAAAAAAGTAATTGCACAAATAATCTGAAAGAGATATCCATGGCATGTCACGTTGTCTAAAATTAAGAAAGGGCAGCATCATTTTTGGAAACTCTTGAAGAGTGGCGTTTGGACCCTAAACAGCCTTGACACTCTCCAGCGATGATAATTGCAACTTTTGTAGCTCTTGGAAATAGAATTAGGGAGAGGCACTTGCCTCACTTGCACAGGCATGCAGAGGTGTAACAGAGTTGTGCCAATTGGTTGCTTTGTTGCTGGCAGACAAAAAGATAAATTAGTGTTGCAACCTGCCTTTCTCTTTCCTTTTTTTTAAAACTTTGCCTAAAAGATTAAGACCAAGATCAAGAGCTCTGCAGATGTATCAAGAATTAATGACCCTTGTGTAAGTCACACATCTTGTGCCAAACAATCTACATCCCAGCTGAGGTGATGAGTACAGAGACAAATTCTGACAGGGAGAATGTCATGGGAGTAGCAATTGTACAGAAACAAGTATTGGGAATGACTTCTTACAAGGAAAACAAAAGAACATTAAGGATTCAGAAAAAGATGTGACCAAGATGTCCATAAAAATCAAAGATGACTACTCTGACAAGTCTTGGATTTCAAAGTTTTGTTGGATGTATATCTAGACCCTATTGGGTCTGATTTTTTTTTTCTTACTGTCTTTTCGGATTTCCTTTGTTTTCGTATGAGACAGAGGTATCCTCTTACGCAGTGATTCCCTTGAGCTTCTCCTACTTATCTGTCTTTTAATCATAGTGAAGAACCCAAGCCTTTTGATATGATCCCTTATCATAGATGAGGATTAGTTAGGATGAGGGGAATTACCCACTCCATGCTAGGCAAGGGGTTAAGGGAAAACATATGCGTGCAACATGTTTTATCTTTTTCTTTATGTTCTATAGGCCTTTCAAGGAAAGAACAAACAATGCTTTCTTCTGGGGAAGACATTTTGAGTTACTATTCAGTCTGTGTCAAATTCATTTTGGCCTCATTAGGAACAAGGGGAGTTGCAGACTGTAGACAGACTCAAAGAAAGTCTGGGCCATGGCAGATGGAGTCATCACAAGGGAGAAAGGTATTAAGCCCTGATTTAGTGTGTAAAACTGTTTTAAACTGTGTTTAAACTCTTCATGGTCCATGCCAGAAATGACTCAAAAGTCTTATGTTTTCTTCTGCGCAGAAGAGTTGGGCCAAGTCAAAATCCTGTACCTGGATCCTTACTATGGAAACTTCTGCACTAGACCTTAAATCAAAACCACATGGGTCACACCTGTTTATGCCCTTGAGTAAGAACAACCAGCACTGCAGTATCGAAACAGCAAAATGTTGATTGTCATCAGGAATAGTACTGAGAAAAAGACAGAGGACATTGCTTTGCTCCTATATGAAAATTTGTCTTTGCCCACATCTTAAATACTGTACATGGTAAGTGTCTCATCTCTAAAAGGACAGACTGGAATTAAAAGGGGTACAAAGAAAGGAAACTAAAATGGTTAAGAGGATGCAGCTGCAGCATAACAAGGAGAGATTGAAATGTTTGGGACTCAAGTATGGGGAGGAGAAGACAGAGAGATGGAATCGATTTTTACAAAGCTACGAAGGAAATAGATCAAATGCAGTCCATTATTTGCTAAACCCTGTATTATAGAACTAGGGGCTCCATTCATTTCTTTGGTTTCAAATCAGTCCTCTACTAATTTCGTTATTTTGCACACTGCATAGTTAATTTCTGGTGTGTGCTCCCACAGGAGACAGTGGAAGTAGACAGTGTTGATAAATTAAAATTACCGGACAAAACTGTGGATTGGAGGTTCGTAATTAGGTACTGAAGGGATTAGACAGGAGGATTCTGTAACGACCCCAATAGAGCTCTTGAAGAGGAGACAGAATATTGGGCTATATGAATCCCCATAGGATGTCTCTTATGTTTTTGTGGTTTTAATGCTGTCACATATGGTGTCTGGTGAAACCAAAGGCTAAAGATTTAGGTGAATTCTTTTTATAGTAGAATTCAAAGGGTTTGGGGTTTTTTTTTTTCCTTATCTTTTGGGTTGGCTATTCCAACTTATGCACTGTCATGCATTGGTCTATAGGACAGTAAACTCCACCAAGGGTTTTCAGGAAAATAATTATTCTGCTAAAATTTGTGGATTTTGGGAGTCAATAAGCATTTTCTTGACTCTCTAAATACCAGCTTAAAGACAATATGGCAAACAAATAATAGCCAAAGAATTTGGGAGCATTTCTGCACCAGAATGTCTGTGATTGTATTTTTGTATTATTTCTTTCATCATGGGCACAGTCTAAATGACCCTGGGGTGGCCAGTTTCATTCTGCAGTTTCCTGCTTCTCTGTCCCTCTTATCCTCCCCTGGAAGCAGGACAGGCCTTTCCACACCAGTTTGGGAGAGGAATAGGCAGGAGAAAGTCTGTACTCCTCCTTTCTTTAGACTCGAAATTTAGCTCTCCACCTTTTGCCCAGTAAAATGCAAGAGTAATTTGTCTGAGGTAAGCAAGTCCTAAGCAAGGAGTGAGCAACGATCCTGTGCCGAGGTGCAGGATCTGACAGTATGGGAAAAGATGAACCAGAGTGAGTTCCTGTATTCCAGGGACACCTCACAACTTCTGCAGTGAAGTCCTTCTGGAGAGGTCACAGACCCATTTGCAGCCCTTCCCAGCAAGCTCAAATTCTCTCAAGCAGGTGACTTGTGAAGACAAGGAAAAGCCCCATGCCTATCTGCAGATACTTAAATCCTTTTGCGCTTTCTGTTTTTGCAAATGCCACAAAGTTGGCATGATCACGAGTCAAAGTCCTATTTTGTGTCAGTAACACACAGAAGATTCCAGCAGTGTTACCCATTGCTATCACAGTCAATTATCACCCAGCATCCCAGCCAAACTTAGCTCACACTTAGGGCTGGGGGGTGGGAGAGAGCAGGAGGCAAGGAAAGCAGAGCTGGTGTTTGACAGTCTGCACCTGGGAGTGTACGTGCACCCTTTTATGCCTTATCACACAGCTATACCAGCCAAATACTTTCTTTGTGTGACAGGAGCTGGCTGCCGGTATTTGACAGGAGAGTGGTTCAGGGAGAGAATCGGTTGGTTAGTTGAAGCCAAGATACTAAAAGACTGTATACCTACGACTCTGCTATTTGATGTGGCTGTGATGAAAGAATCAGTGACCTTTGCGGTGCTGCTAATGGATCACAGAGTCAGGTCTCAGGCAAGGTTTTATAAAGCCCAGGTTGTAGTATTTCTTACTGTTGAAAAGATTTTTGAAGATTAAGGTTTGGAAGGGAGAAAATTATAGGAACGTACTTGCAAAATTCCTGTTATTTTTTTCTTTAGATTTCAAAGAGAGCTTTTGGAGACTCAGAGCAGAAACCTGTTTTTCTTGAGTTTTGCCAATATTGTCTGACTTAACAAATGACCCTGCAGGCCTTTGGTCTCTTTGTGCTCACTGATGGCCAGGATCTCTTGCTCTTAGAAAGACTTGTGTGGCTTGACATGGCTTAAGGCTGATTCAGTTATGAGCTTCACAAACGAAAGTAAGCTTTGTTATAGCTTCAGTACCAGAAAATAAACACACGTACACTTAAAATCCAAGGAAAGTCAGGCAAAGTCTTTCCAGGGTTTTTAGTTCAATCACTACAACCCTACTCAACTTGGCAGCCTAGAGAACAAGTGAAGAGTAGAAGGAAGAGTCCTGCCTGCCTTTCATGTAAGAAAACCTGACTTCATCCTTTTTCAAGGCAACAGAATGTCAAGTCAGGTTGTGTTGCCTAAGGCTGCTATGCAGTGAGGGGATTTAAATGTAACCTCTGCATACAGAAAAAGGAAGTCCCTTAATTCATTCAATATTTTATTAGAAATCTCTTAATGCTGGTCTTATTCCTAAAGGTAAATATCTCAGAGGCCTTTCAAAGCCTGTATTTCATTATTTAATAATCTGTTTTCAGTAACACAATTCCCTAGGTCTGAGGTTGTAACTAAGTCCACAGGCTGGAAATATCAGCAGTCCAGGAACTGTTAAATAATTAAGCCATTGGTGCCTGTAAGTGTTAGGGCTTGAATCACTCATATTTTATTTTCACAAACTGCTGGGAAGAAGAAGTGCCATGAAAAAAGATTACTTACTAGCGCTTTTTAAGGACAATGTGACTTTTGCCTACAATGGCATGGTTTGAAACTGTATGAATTTTTGTTTAGAAAGTAGCATTTATAGGAGAATATTTAGCAGTGAGTCTGTACGTAACTGGATTCTTGTGTAGAGCAGTTTCACCTGCATGTAATAGTTCTTCCATCTTCTGGACTTGATGGAAATCCCTGTCTCCACTCAGAGGCTAAATACATTTTTGCAGGATTTCTGCAAGGCAACTTTTTAAGAAGAATTTCTGGGAGTAGGCATTGGCTGGAAACTACAGGATAGTGTTTTTCTGTGCAAGAGCACGGCCCTGTACTAGATGTGTGTGCATAAGTGCTTGTTCTTGTGTGCGCGTGTATGTGCATGCATATACGCACACAAACGCACATTTGCAAGCTTCCTGGTTTCTTGTCTCTCAAATAGGGGAAATGTCTCTGAAGGGAACTGAAGGCCGAATTTCGGACTACTTGTTTTGACGTCTCAGACACTGAGGTGGAAGTGGGATCGTTTTGAACACATAGGATATGACATAGACTGCTCTCTAGTTTCAAGCAGATGGAGGCAAGTCAGTCCACTGAGGGAGTTTCTCATCCATGAATGATATGTGTCATGATTTTTCTTCACCAGAGAAAGATGATGAGATTGGTTTTATCATAGCACTGTTTACCCTGGAGGAGGGCAAAGTAGTACATTCATGGATATGGTTTAAGAGAATAGAAGTTCAAGGGGGGATAACAGAGGGCTTTTGTGAGCACTGATAACATGTACTCCCTAATTTAGTCCAGACAGAAAACAATTGAGTGAGCACCATAATTTAGTACAGAACCAGATAACTTTCTTCAGTAGACAATTTGAGTTCAGTTGCTATGCTATGAGATGGCTGGATAGAAATAGGGGTGGGGGAAGGGGAAGAAAATGAGATTTTGATGAAATGTTGTAGGAAACGAGAATATTTTCCTTGTACTGCTAAATGGGTTTCTGCACTTAGCAGTGCAAAAAACCAAATCAGTACAATGCAGGAAATACATATCGACTGTCCCAAATATTTTTTCTTTGTTCTGTTGCATGTGATAGCATGACAATGCTACCTTTCTGTATCCATCATCAAGCATACATATTAAGTTAAGATCTGGGAAGAAGTGTTTAGAATTAATCTATTTTTTTCATTGCATCTATTTGTTTACTTTGGCTTTTTGAAATACACTGGGACTCTTGTGATCTGTAATGGGAAATCTGTCTGCATTCCCTTATGAGTTTATTTGCTGTGTTTACAAGCTTAGACTCTATTGACATCGTTACTAGGAGAAACTAGCTTTTGGTGATGCAGGAAGCTTTATCAACTTTAGATATACATGCAAAATTTAAACATACAAACATTACAGTAAAAAAAGAATTAAATTCTTTGCTTTCAAATCACTCATATTTTGAAATACTAGAATTAGGGTCTCCTCTACAGTGTCTGTCAGATCCCTGTGTCTTCTTTATGTTCTTTATAAAATAGTTGGTAATTTTGGCTATCAGCATGAAAATATTTTTCTGGTAACTTTGAGGAGAACAAATTGTCTCTATCATCTAAAAAATTACAAAAACATGGATGTTGCTTTTCAGATCACCACATATTTTGAAGTAACTTTCCTCTTGGCTAGGATTGACTGGACTTAGTTGCTGCCTTGATTTAAACATCATATTGACATCTTGTTGTGATTAGCTGCAAAAACAATACGGACATATTCATGATTAGTCAATATCTTGTGAATTAAGCAGGCTATGACTACTTTCTGCAATTGAGTAATGGCAAACAGCGTGCTTAAAAAAATCAGAGCTGTTTGTAAATGTTACAAGTCAATCGAAAAGCGTTTCTGTTATTATGAAGACATCCCATTTCTTTAATAGCTATAGTTTAATTATAAAGGATTTTTTTCCAAACTGTTAGGAATAATTGGAAAACATGAGTGCTGAAACTAAAGAACTTCCTTTCATGGTATCTGATATCCTCTTGATTCTTTTCTAAAAAACAAAGCCCTACCTTATGGTTTATTTTATCAAAGTTTAGAATTCCGATTTTAGCAAGTAAAATTAATTATTTATGCAAAATTGTTTTCACCAAACACCCCCTTATATTTCTGGTTGTTTTCCAGGTTATGGTATATCTTATCTGATGGTCATACTTATGTTTTCTGTGCTGGAAAGGGAGAAAGGTGAAGCTTCAAAAATGCGGCTTAAATCTCAAACTAACGTTTCCATACACAAACCAATAGAGAACACGTCTTCTGCCATCACTTCTATCTTGTGGCCTAAGGTGATTTTATTCTAGTTGTTGATGTTTCTGATAGCACAGATCTTTTTTTTTTTCTTTGCCACTAGGATTTGAGAAAATTATTGTAATACAATTGTACTCTGTTCCAGTTCAGTGTCCCTGTTGTTTTGAGCCACTACACTTGTTGAAGTGGGCGGGTATGTTTTCAAGTAACTGTTGGTTCTGAAGGACCTCATTGATTTGTTAATATGAATGTACATGTATGGTATTAACCAAGAGGAATCTGGATCTGATACAATGCTGTGTTGTATTACATTAGGGTTTTAGAGTGCAGGAGTGGTTTTTCTTACGTTCTTTTAGTCTGATACAATGACAGTATATCCTTTAGTCCTTCAGATGACCTCCCAGAACTTAAAGTGCATGTTTTAAAAAACCAGACAAATGACAGGATGGAAGCTTATGACATACCGATTTTATCTGAGACTGGTACTTCAACATTTTACTCTTTAAATAACACAAACATTTTCTATTTTGTTTTTTATAGTTGCCAAAGTCTTGTGTCCACAGTCACCTCTCTAAAATAAAAATGTTTCTTGTATGCACTGTATTATAACCACAGCAAGTGACTTATTTTAATGACGTTTTATCCCTTTTTGAGAGGAGCGGAAACAGTAGTGTGAAGGATGAAAGATTATTTAAAATAGTAATAAGATATTTAATCAATTGCAGGTAAGCAACCTCAAATCGCCTCAGATTTGTAACAGGGAAAGCACATATACACGTAGTTATCATAGAGCTGCTAAACTGAGGTAGCTTGTCAAGCTTTTTCTGCCCGCTCTGTGGCAAATGTGATGCAACTCGCCTCCGTTTTTGTCTTCTCTCTAGGGATAAAAGGACATTCATAGCAGCAACGTAAGAGGTTTCTGCCAGTTTTCCATCAATAGGTAAACTCAGTGTTGTTTGGGGAATGCTTGTCCCTGAAGAACAGAAGGAAGAAATAAATAGCTCATCTTGAATGAGTATTCTTAGAATAAACACATGTGTAAATGTGAACGTTGTAATGCACATTATTCTTTAGGATCAGGATTTCCTTTTGGAGTCAGCAGGCAATTAAATGCCAAATTTGAGGCAGAAATTGAACCAAGATGCTAATAGATTATTTTTTCTCTGTTGCAGCAACTCCCATTTCCTTTTTAAAAATCCAGTATATTAAGCTGTTTCAGATGTCATAAAACGACTTGGACAAATAGCTGTTAGGTCCCTGCATTAATCTCGGTAACTTTGGTATTGTTGACTTACTGTAAACGACAAAAGTCATACTGTCATGTGTCTGTCCACAAAATTAATCTTAGCACCACACTGCAGCTTGCTGTAGAGGCCACTCCTAATATAAAGAAGTCTAAAGAATCCATCAGTTGCACCTAGAATTTCAATGTATCTCTAAAGAAATGGGAATGAAAGTCAAGTGCAGTTTTTAATGCTTGTTAGTCAAAAGTTACTGAATTTCATTACTTCAGTCCT
>VZSC01013768.1:200900-211808 GCA_013398225.1 Steatornis caripensis | reverse complement strand
ACTTCAGTCCTTGTTGTTTTAAACCATTTATTAATGAATTGATTAATTAGAATTATTTCTCATCTATTATATAATCATGTGTTTTAATTAATTATATATTTATAGTTTGTTATAGACTTCAAATAATTGCCAATTAATATTAATTATTCCTTATTGATAAATTATTCAGCTTTTGATCATTAACTTTCAACATACTAGGGATTTCCAACAACAGCTATGCATTTTCAATACAGTATACTTTATTGCTGATGGATCTGGTATTTCCTTCAATAGTGTTATTTTATCCCACTCAGGGGTTTTTATTGTTTATTCGCAACAAAGTTTTCCTACTGTACAAAGTTTAAACTTCTCTAGTACAGTTTCAATGTTTTAGCTCTTGCTACTCTAAGTGCTGCCATATCACTTCTCCTCTGAAACCCAAGTGATGGCCTAATGAGTAGTTGTAGGAAAGTTTTACCCCTTTAAAGATTGCTCAGAACAAATATGTCTTGGGAAAGGACATTAAGAAATGAAAAAACTGTTTGTATACATATCTCTTACATTTTTTTTCTCTTTCAGTTTTATTAAGGAACAGTTCTCTTTATACTTATGATTCCAAGGCAGATCATTGAAAGAAGATTCAATGAGATCTAATTAAATTGTTAAAAAATCCCATCATCATAGAAAACGTGACCTTTCTGGTTTTATGCTATGGATGACCAAATTCCATTTTAAGGTTTCAAAGAAGGACAGAACAATTGATTGTATGGCCCGTTTTCTAGACAGACAATTCTCTTGCACCTTGGCCAGGTCAATAGATTCCAGTCGTTAAGCCCTCATCTTTCCCTTGTTGTCCAGAATAACCAGTAAATGGCTAGAACACATTTGAATGCACAGTGTTTGAAGATCAGAGGGGAAAACAATGGATTTATGACAGGAAAGAATGAAGTGGAGGATGTAAACAGGAAAGAAAGAGGAAGCAGGAGGTTTAGCACACAGCTGTTTTTCTAAGACATATGGAATGTGTCAGCTGATGTTGCAGGCCCTGAGACTGCAGACAGAGACCATTGGGCAGGAATGGCACACCGGTAGTGTACATCTTGTGCACGGTGCTGCTGACTCCCACGTCTTCAAGGTGAGACTCTGCTGGCCAGATTCTCTTCTCACGTGGGCTTGTGCAGAATGCCTCCTCTGGAACCGTTCAGGTGGAAGGCACAGCACTTCTGAAAACTCTCAACCATCTTAGCATGCCTGTTCTGGCAATTTAAAACTCAGTTAGCATGAACATTTGACCCAAGTATTTAGATTTAAACTAGCACCCTCTCCTGTAAACACAACGGAGCTGTGAGGAGAGCAACAGCTTTGGGCCAACACTGTGCTTCAAGTACTGCAAGAAATTTGTCAGTATAGGTGGTAAGGCAGCAGTGAAAGTATATTGTAGCTTAAACAGGGTACATTGTCCTAAACTGAGTGCAAGTATGTTCTGAACCTTGTCCTCTATTTGCAATGTTTGGAACCCATCTGGATTAAGACTAAGCAATGTGGCATTAGATTTTTTTCTTGTTAGGCGTTTTAGCTTTGTTAACCTATACTATTATAAACAGCAAATGCTATCAGCATCTCTATGGCACATGTACTTCTGTTTGGCTGACATTTCTGCATATTCTGGAAAAGAAACCGAATTACAAATGACAGCCTACAGCATTCCCCTTTGCATTAGTTTGAATGAATTAAGCAGGTTATAGAACTATGTTTTCTTATGGCTTTTTGGTTGAGAAAAAATTATTAGTTTTGCCAGATCCTTGACTTTTGTGAGAGGCATAGGGTCTCTGCAAATCCACATCACCTCAAAGAGTTTAAAGAATTCCTAGAGGGTCCATTGCTGGATCAGGCCAATGGTAGGCATAACAGGAATGCAAATTACTTCCATTATACAATTTTAATAAATATGATTCAAAGACGACTGTTCCTGCAGCTTGTCCAACTGGAAAAAAAAGAAAAAAAGCCCAAACCAACTGCAGAGTAAAAATGCCAGTAGCTGTTATGAATTATAATTCATTTTGGACAAGAAAAGATAAATATATGACCTAAAGGAAAAGAAAACTTTAGGTAATGTAATTGGGGGGAAAATTATGTTAGTATTATACACTATGGGCTGAGCAGGAAACTCCCAAGTGTAAGAAATGAGGCTCCAAATCTGCAATTGTTCAACAACAAGCTAGAAATGCATACAGGAATGATGCAGCAAGCCTTGCGAAAGGTGAGAGTCTCCAATAAAAGATGATTTATATAATTCTAAATCCTTATCCAGAGAAAATTCAGAAAAAGTATTTGATTTCACATACAGAAAAGTTATAACAGCCTTAACAATAAGACAGTCACTTCACCGTTACAGTAATGTTCTCTCCTACAGAAGACTGCTAAACAGATGTCTACTACATGCTTGAATAATATCTTCAGTTCGAGAGCTATTCATTTGTGCTTCTGGGCCAAATCCCAAGCTCAGGGTGATTTGGATGGCTTTCTGCCTTTTCTTGTGTCTCATTTGCTCTATTATCTTCATCTGCTTCTATAATATAATTCCGCTTCTTGTTTTCCATCTTACAAGGAAACTGCAGAACACAGAAACACTGTGGTGTTTCATCATTTTGGATGTATGTAGATTGCAATTTGAAGTTGTTGGGTTTTGCTGTGTGTTTCTCACATTACTGAATAAAATTTGCTGAAATTCAGACGAGATATGCAGTAACAAACATGAAGTGTATTATTTGTTCTCCTGCCACCCTGATAAAAACAGGGATGCAGCTGTCTGGCGTAGTGTGGTCTTACCAGGATGGTCTTGGCTAAGCAGATGGACAACAGTTAATGGATACGCTAGGTCTAGGCGTATCTAGGGCCTTGGTTTTGTCTCTGTAATGAGTGACTAAGGTTAAATGTGAGGAGACTGGGTGTTGCACAAGCTATTATCGCTGAGTGGGAGCAGGGTTATATCACTGTGCCCAGATACATAGCAACAAACAGCACACAAAATATTACACTAGAGTGAAAGCAGAGAAGTGGCCTTTGCTCTGTGGGCTGCCAAACCCAAGCTCTTGTGGACTGAAGAAAGGAATCTGCTCCAGAGGTGAGGCCATCCTTAATGAGATAGCTCCTCCATGACACATAGAAAGTTCTGACAAGAGAAGGGACAGCGTGTACAGTCTCCATTTGATGTTTGTTGGAACTGTTAAATGGAAGTCTATGCTTATGACCTGAGGTTGTGTTGGAGGGTTCACATGATCTTTCTTGACACCAGTGTACACTGGGAGTCATTTTCACTACTTATCCATTGCATTTCAAAACAAAAGGCTTTTTTAAGTACAACTGATGTGTGGAGGAACAGTATAAATGAGCATGTGCAGAAGTGAGTGTAATATTTCAGGAGAAAGACAGTACTGTCAGTGCCAGGCTGACCCAAAGGATCCCATATGGGCAGTCCATGAATGATTCCCATTAACTGTTGCCCATCTCCTGCTTAGCCAAGACCATCCTGTTAAGTGTGATGTACTACACTGGACAGTTGTGTCTCGGCTTTTATGAGGGTAGGAGGAGAATTGCATTACTTTGTCATCTCTGATGTCTAGCCCAGGAATCTAGTTTGAGGTGATTACTGATGTCAGCTGAGTCTGGTACTCAGATTAGTGAAAAACAAAGAAGTGATATCTGAGTGACATCTGCAATTCCAACTACATAAGATTCCAGAGCTAGAGACTATTCCAATCCTGTGAGAAGAGACTTTGTATTTAAATGTTGAATGTTAGATTAAATATTAAGGGCCTGATTCTTCATTTCATTGCACTGGTGTTATTCCAGGATCAGTTTTCTGACTGCATCTTTAAATATTAAATTTCTTCTGTCAGGATGGAAGCTGATGTGCAACCTCCGACATTGGGCTCCCATGCTGTTTCTTATGTCACATATGATGACAATTGCCAGAAACAGTGACTACCAGCAGCAAGAGACTGCAATATTCACTTTAATTGCATTCTATATTTTCAGATATAATTTACAGTTTTAAAATGTTGAAAAATGAATGTCCTGACATGAGCACTCCATATTCTGTAGCAAGCCACTGGGAAGAGGGAAGTTTTTCTTTCAAGATTCAACAAAAACAGTCCCTTACTGTGTGACAGAAATAAGCTGCAGCAAACCTGCCAATGATTCAGCATGTTTTTCTAAACTCAAACTGGGCTGCAGCCTAAAGTCTGCCGTAGGGATTCAGATCCTGCAGGGAAGAACCAGAGACTCAAGGTTTTGTCCCAGCATCAGTCATGGTGCCAGGTAGGGAACCAAATGAGTAGCAAAACACTGTCTGTACTAAAATAGCAAAACAAATGGCTCTAGGGCACACAGAAAGAAGCCAATACACAGCATTAATTAGCCTAAAAGTAATTAGCAAAATATTGCAAAAAAATCATCAGTGGCATGATTGAGAGCTGAATGAGGTTTTGAACTCAGCAATATGAAAACCTGTGTGTAGTAACCGTGAATGTGATGCACATTGGGAGGTTTCAGTGACAAGCAGACCAGTTTTGACTGAGGAGAGAAACAGTATACAATATAATTCACTGTAGAAATTAAAGGGTCTGAATGAAACATAAATTTTTCCAGCAAATTCTGACCTATGCAAGACAGGAGACAGACATTGCTCTTTACTAGAATTAGTCACACTAATTGCAGTGACCATTTTGTTGAATTTAACTGTGTTTTTATAGGTGGAAACGGTCTTGAAGTGAACAGTTCATTTTTCAAATGTGTTGACTGCTTAAAAGTAATGGACAAATATGCACGAGAATAGATTTCAGCATATGGATAATGCATGAATAGCGTATTCTTAGTTTTACTTCCCACATTCAATATTTAGTATGACATCCTTGAGCTATGTGATCCATCATATAAGCCTTAACTTTTAAAATATTTTTCCATGTTTTACTATACTTCTGCTCTTGACCAATAGGAAATGAAGGACATGTTTATCATACTTTGCTAAGCATGGGAGTCTAACATGACCGGAGAGCCAAGGAATTATTGACATTCTGATCTATTTTTTTTTCTGTTTCATAAAATTCATGAAGCGTTAAGGTGATTAGGATGTTCTGTGGGGACTTAGGCTCCAAAATCACTTCGGACTCCTGAGAAATATCTCTAAAAAGATACTGTTTGGTGTATGCTGTCACCACAGTTCAAGCTAGAAAGCTGTAGTATGGAGTATACTCCAGCAGGGATGAGAGTTCTCCCTTTCTATTCTGATGACATTCTTCCCTGATGCTTTCAGCAATACCCTCCAATACTGGCTTTTGCCTTCCAGTGTATATCATCTGCCCCTATGTAGTTTTGGATTTGTGACTATTTTCTTCCACAATATAACTGCTTAGAATGAAGATGATCTTGTTTAAATTTCTAGTTCAATTATACTTTTCCCTCTGCAAGTCTAGTTGTATTAGCATTGTCTGTCCCTTTTTTCCTAAGTGGTTTCTTCTCTGTTACCTTTCTGAGGTTGCTTAAAGAGTAGATACTTGAGTTTTTTGCAGGAGGTATTTTCCTGGAAATATTTACTTGACTTTAAAATCTTTATTATTGTGGCATGTATGGGTCCTACCTAGGTGACACCCAGTTTTCTGAAGTGACATAGACTTTGTGTTGAGTGTGAATGGAAAGTGCAATGTGTTTATCCAAACTGTTCTTGGGTGCACATCCAGCCAGGGATAAAAGAAGTTGAACATCAGCTTGCAGTTAATCTAATTGAGATGTATTTTGAAATAACAACATATTTTTAACTGACTCAAAGGAAAAATTAACCTAAACAGAGACATCGTAAGAGATCACATGCTGTCTAGATATTCTTTGAGCTGGAAAACTAGTGTAAATAAATAATTGCTTCATGAGTTAGTCACACAGCTCTGTGACATAATTTAGTGCTGGCAAAGCTTTTCACATATCAAATGGTATGAAGCAGGTGCACAGCACTGCTTGTGCTAAACAGGAAATTCCCTATGCTTAGATCTCGATTAGATCTGACCCAGATGATTCTTCATCTGACACTTGCTCTTTTTGCTAACCATCCTTCCACATTTCAAACAACTTTTCAAAAACTTCTCTGTAATTCCAAAATTTGGTTAATTTTTTGTTTGTTGCTAAAACTTCCAGATTCTAAACTCTGCACTTCAGAAATTCACCTTCAAGAGGAAAACATGCAGGTACTTCTGTTGACTTGCACGTACTTATGGCCAACTCACAATTGCTTAAGTAAATGAAGTTACGGAAAATGTCACTGACTAATATCAAAAGAGCAAATGTAGTGCTCAGTTCTTTTGTATAAACAGGATTGGATCAAGAGATTGGTTCTTAAAAAAAAAATAATTAAAGAAATCTTCGTGCAACTACCAAGGAAACACTTTATTCAGTGAAATGGTAGTACATTTTGTTGTGAAGCCAGATGTCAAAGGCCATATTATCGAAGAATCCCATAGTGGGCAGATGGGCATATGCATACAGTCACAACATGACTTTAGAAGAAAGGCTGATGCCTTTTTCCCTTTCTACTGCTGCTCAAAAGATACCTACAATGTGTCTGAAAGGTACACCTTTATTGGAGTTTCAGCAGCTAGGCTATATCTTGCAGTATTGTCATCCTTCAAGTTCTTAAAATACTGTTTCTGAAAGACAACCAGCTGACTGCTTGGTTATGTGTCAATGATATTCACGGATAAATCTAAATGCCTACTCCGCTTTACTCTTCCATTCACTGTTAGCGCAGAAGAGGGTAAGAGATTCTTACTGTTAGAGGAGATTTTGTTTTCTGTAGAAACCATGTATTATCATTGGTCATGTAAAATCATGTAAGGTGTGTTTTTTATTTCACAAGCACCAAAGTTCATTATTGCTTGAGTTACTAACCTCTTTTTTTCATGACTAATCATATATTTATATACCACACACTAAATCTATCATTTTTCATAGCACATTCTGGTAATGCATACTAGCAGGCCTATGAATGAGATTTGTGCTTCTGTTTTTGAGAAAAAGACATGTGAGGGGATGTAGAAACAGCTGAGCATTAAATTAATTGAAAATCAGATTCTGAGTCTTCTTAGGAAGTTGCTATGAAATTGTAAGATATCAAACAGAAGCTCAAGCTCAGATAAACGGATTATACCTGATATGCTTTATGCTTTCTCAGAGATCACAAGAATGAGGAGGAAAAAAAAATATTTCTGGACTTAATCAAATGTAGCATGATTATTAGATTTTCAACACAGGAGTACAAAGAGAGAGGCAAGTAATTAATGGCTAGATAAGTGCCAGAAAATAGCATACCATAAGATAAATAATAATAAAAAAGAAAGATTTGTACTGTTCTCTGTTTCTCTGTGAATGTTTTCTTTTGAGAGTCATTAGACTAAACAGCAATAGTAATTTCTCAACCCTACATACATCTATGATAATGAAATGTTTCCTAACTGCCTGCTCCTTCTCTACAGGACACTCTCTGCTGCAAAATACAGTGATGGGATGACACACGATTCCTGCAGTGCAATATTAAGATATTAGTAAAAGAGAACTAAATAGAAATTGCATGTGTCCAAAAGTAAGCCAGGTTGAAAATACCAGAAAAATTTTGGGAGGGATAAATTTTGATGTATTAGAAATGCCTAGGCATGAAATAAATAAGAATTTATTTCATCAATATAAATTATAAAAATGGAAAACCAGTTACGGTGATTGTGTAGACATAAGTAGTTAGCTTGTGTCAGTATCGAGCATGGCAAAAGACCTTTAAGACGGAGACAGTACACAAAAGATTCAAGATGGACATGGAGACAGGCAGTCGTGGAGATGCCTAATCTAGGTCCTGGAAGTGAGATAGTTGCGTGAACGCATCCTTCTGCCCAGCCAGCCCTGCTGACAGTCTCTGGAGCCAGAAAGTGGGTCTGGGGAATGTTAAATTCAGTTGGTTACGTTGGCTGACTTGCCTGGGTTCTGCTATGTCAAATAAGTCTGGCGCTTCTAGAACACCGTTAGACTTTTAAAAACTTTATGTCAATTAAATTGTGATTCAATATGTTTTTTAACATATAATAATTTATGCAAAAATTAATAAAATGGTCTTCTGCTCCCCTAATAACTGCTTTTCTCAAATGGTCTTACTGCCATAGAAGTATTCATATGCCTTCATCCCAGCAATAGAAATGGTGATGGTTGTCCAATGTTTGATGGGTCTTACTGAAAGCAATTTTATTTACACATTTTTTTTTTCCTTCTGGGAAGTACCAGAATTCCTCAAGAAACAGCTGTTTCCTTTCCATGCAAAGTCTGTAAATCTATGTTGTGCTCAAATGCTTTGACTTCCTTACATGTTCTAAATGCTCAAACTATGAGATCTAAACCAATATTTAGACTAGAATATACCAAAAGTCAGGATATTTAGATTCAAGAGCTTCATTTTTTTTTCTGTTGAAAAGTGGAGAGGAACAGCTATTTATACAGTTTGTACATGAGGTTACATTTGGATTTGAATTACCTTCATTATTTGTACATTGTGAGTTTTCAGTTTAGACTTAACCCTCAAACCAAGTCCAGCTAAATATTTTTCTATAAAATGTTATTTTAGACATGAGATTTATCAACTCTTCTGTGATAGTGATAAAGAGAATTTGTTTACTATTTGGTAATTTTGAAGTAACATGATTTAAAACCTATGGGTCAGTAATTGTATCCATTCGTAAGTTATAGGGAACATTTTTTGATGAATAAAAGCATGCAATATGTTGTTCATGCAAATGTACAAGGCATCTACGTAATTCTACCAGTGCCTGTCACCTGTGACCCAACAACATTTGCTGAGAAAGATACAACCAAGAAATGCAAAAATAAACAAAATACTTGGCATTACAAATTTTTTTTATCTAAAGACTGTAAAGATGCTGCCAAAAAAAGCTAGTCCTCAAAGAATCTCTCCTTTAGCTGCTGAGTAGAGGTGGTTTTCCATTTGGAAAACGTTAGATGTATATGCCAAATTACTGGAAAAATGGACAGATTATGTATTAATCTGTGTTAATCTGTATTAATGCCTTTTGTCTCCACAAACTTTCCATGTTCCTAGCAAAAAGGCTACTGGGCTGCATTTGCAGAGTGGCTACTATCCTTATGAAGAGGTTAGAGTTATACTCCATGGCATGACATTGTCCCCTAAGTGCTGTTAATGTCCTAAATACATTGACAGCAGCTGCGTTCACAACCAGGCTGGTCCAGTGTGTAAAGCTTAAAGCTGGGAGTAAGGAGAGCTTGCTTCCACTCCAAAATCTGTCACTGACTTCTTCTTGGACCAAAGTGTTTCTCCATGTCTCTTTCACTTAGCATTGTCTTTAACCTGTATCTGGTTTATACAGAATGTAGTAGATTAAGACTGTTTAAGACCTCGGTTTGAACTCTCACAGACTAGTATCTGTGACTAACGGTTTCTGATCCCTACAGCTGTTTTGAGCATTGCACAGCATCGTAGCTGGACTTGGCCTAGAATCAACTTTTATGTATATTCATTACCATTTGAGCAGAATACAACCACAACATGTGGCTGGTTATAGTGTCCTTAATATGAATTAATAAATTCTGAGTAAGAGAGAGTCCTGTGGCCCACCAACATAAGTTACTGACACTGCATAAGAACACGTACCTCTTTGTTCTATATTCTGGCTTCACACGCAGTCTTGGTGACCAAAGTTCAAAGTCTTAGTCTCCCTTTCCAAGGCATTCAATGATCTGATCCTAGTGCTATTCAAGACCAAAAACATCTGTCTTTTAAAGATCTGAGATGAAGACAGGAATCGATGATGTTACTCCTTACATATAACTGTCTTTCTATTTCTGGAATAAGGTTCTTTCTACTCACTCTAGACACCCCAAGTGCCAAAAATGCAACCTGTGGTCCTGAAACCCATAGTCCTGAAACTATGTAAGAATTGGAGCACCATTAGAGCAACCTTTTAGAGAAAACATGAAATTTGAAGAAAAAAGAGAGAAACAAAATTTCAAATGCAGGCAAGAGTAAGACTCTGGATTATAGCTCCCCACTTTACAGGCAACAAAAATAAATAAATCCTCCATTTCTGTCATGAGGTGATGCCTTTTTGCCTCAATGGGAGCCTGTGTGCTGGACACAACATACCAGACTTGATTGTATGAGGCACAGGCCAGCATGCTTGGAGAGAAGATGCACCACAGATCACCAGCTAGGGAGCTGATTGAGGGCTGGTGCTGTAATCCTGGTCCAGGGAAGGGTGTGAGGTCATGTGGTGTGACTCGGTCCTGCTTGCATAGCCTACAGGGTCATGCTGGGGCTGCATCTAGTCCAGGCACCTGCTCAAGTGTCATCTCCAAAACATTCACAGGCTGGCTTCAACCTATTAAGGTTAACTTTCTGATTCATGGGTCTGCTGAGCTAAGTGGAAGTACGTGCATTACACATTACATTATTTAGACTAATATCATTACAGAAAATAAGCACCTTTGTTTTTCTCTTTGAAGGTAATAAACAACTGTCTCCAACACCTGCCAAGGAGACTTCCAGAGAAATTTGGAAGAATAAGTTGTGTGGCTTCTTAAATTCCTTTGGCATACAGTAATCTTTACTCTCTTCCTTGCAGAAGCTTATTGTCCTGATCTCAACATTATTGAATATAAATATGATATACTGCAGCATACTAGAGAAAGATGAAAACCATTTCCACTAAGAAACAGTTTTTCACTAGGAGGTATAATGATACCCTTTCCCTTTAATTATTGATTTTACAAAGTATTGGCAGTAGTGGAATGGATTTGAGATCATTGTCTTTGCAGAAATTGATACAAGATAAAAACAATTCAGTTCAGATGTGGTTGTAATAGGGTCCA
>VZSC01013768.1:161083-200807 GCA_013398225.1 Steatornis caripensis | reverse complement strand
GGTCCATACACAAAAATCAAGAAATTCAAATGATGGTTCTCACAAATTACATTCATATTCAGTGTGAAAATGAAAACCTGGAGGACAGTGCTGGTACTATTGCCCGTGCTCCTGACTGTCCAAGTTGCCTTACATTTCTTGTTAAATTAAACTGTTTTGAATTGTTTATAAATTTGCTGAACTTGAAAATTCTTTGGGCTAAAATTTTACGTGTTGAATGGGGCTATTTTGTTTGATTAATTTTATCTTTTCATTCCAACTAGAATGGGCTTGGATGTTTTCAGAGGCTGTTTGCATCTTGAAGGGGAAAATAATTTATTCTTGTTAATTGAAAAGAAACCCTGCGAAGTTTCCCTTTAAAAGTATGTGGTGCTCTTCAGACCATTGAATAATTCAAATTTTCTTTTCTTCAGCACAACTCTTCACCAAGATGAACAAGATTTTCCTCACTGGTCAATCTGAATCAGTCCTCCCTGCTGTTGTCTGAATGTCGATGCTAGTGCATCGGTGGGAGGGAGGAACCTGTAGCTGGGAGTCAGGGAAGATTAGGAGCTGGGAGCCTGGAATTAAATTGTTTTAAATGTCTGTGGAATTGCATCCTAAGAATTAAGACGGGACGTAGCCAACAGTGATTCTGGGCATCCCAGCCTTCTTGGAAATTAAACTACATTTGACAGTCTAGGCTGATTACTATCAAGCATAGACTTTGGTATAGAGGAATTAGTTTAAATTGTAGATAATTGTAATGTCTAACAAAACTGAGTCAAAATACAGAATGAAATTTAATCACCCTACCATGTAAGCTTTTCCATCCATGGATGCAAAAGGTCTCTGCAACCCCCTGAAAAATGAATCTCAAAGTGCCTTCATAACAGATTATTACCTATATTTTATGAAATGCTGCATAACATTTTAACAATACATCAGTTCCTCAGCTGGTATGTGTTTACAACTTCATTGTCTTCACTTGAGCTGAGCTGATTTTATAACAAAAGAGCATGTATTATATTTCACAACTGTCTAAAGAGTAAAAGCTTTGACTAATTATGATGATGATTATCTTCATGTTATTGTCTAGAGATCTATTTCTACCAAAAGTTAATAAGAAGAATAAGGACAGATGATAAAAATATAACTCAGTGACCCTGAATATCTTGAGCTCCTTGTTTAGGAAAAATTTTAGCTCTGACAAAAACACCATTTATTGAAAAGATAATGATGAACAGCATTCTCCTAGACAGTGTAGACACTATTTAAGCAAAAGGTGGTATAAGGGATTAGTAATGTTAGTAACCTCCTTGGAATTTTGCAAATCCACTAAGCAAATGTGGGATTAATAAATATCCTGATATATTATGAATGGCAATATGAATTAGTTACACTTTCTTAAAATATCACATCAAGTTCATTTCAAACAGTGGTTGAAGTAAATTTGAAGAGTGTATATTTAGTCGTGCTTCAAAAAGTAAAGAACTACCAATGGAAGGGTGATGCTGACAAAGAATAATCTCCTGAAAATTTATGTGGGACTAGGCTGGAGGTAGGCATCTTAGACTAAAACTAAGTGGATGCTAAAGGCTAGGGTTAGGATTAAGGATCACAGAGAAATAAAGACTGACATTCCAGTTGGAGTGGGACTGCAGTAAAACCACCAAATGAAAAGGACAGGCTACAGAAAGACGTCTCCCTGCAGAAATTCATCATGTGCAGCAGGCATGGGGACCTTGGGCAAAGGCTCAGCCCATACCTTGAGCTGAGGTCAAGGATTGTGCTTAGGGCTGGGGATAGCAGAGAGATTTAGTTTATGGCATCATTTGGAGTGGGGATGCCAAAAACGTTGTCTTCTGAGGACTTCTTCATGTGGGACTGGGCTGTGGCTTGACCTAAGATTTAGTCCGTGCCAATGCCTAGGATTAGGATGGTGAATTAAGGAGAGACAAAGTTTAGGGCTGTAGGTAGACCAAGGCTGTAAACGGACTGCCAAAGGAGAGGGAATGCTGCCAAAAAAGTTGTCTCCTGAGAACTTAATGCAGGATTAGATAGTGGAACTTGAGCTGAGGCTTAGCACATGCATGGGCTTGGGGTTGGGGTTGAACGAGAGGCCAAGTGTAGAGGTGTAGGTGTAGTGGGTATATAAAGGTGCTGCCAAAGAAATTGGCAGTCTGCAAGTAGACTTCTCCCTTCAGGAATTCTTCTTGTGGGAGAAGACTATGGGGCTTCCTGTATGGCTGTCATTGCCGAGGTTTAGGGTTGGGGTTGGTAGAGAGACAGAGCCTAAAGCTGCAGTTGGATTGGGGCTGCAAAGTGCGTGTCAAAGGAAGGAGCAAGCTGGGGAAGGATTTCTCTTGCAAGAGCTTCGTATGGGACTGAATGTGGGTTTTACCAGTTAACATCTAGAGTTTCATTCCTACCTATATTATTCTATGATTATGTATTGACTCTGGGAAACAATGTGAAAAGAAACACAAAAAATCTCTGTGGCTGCAGTTCAAGTTTAAAAACCAGAAGATTCAGGATTATTCTCCCATGGTCTCCTCAACATGAAAGAGTCTGATGCAGCACTGCATTGGCTACTGTCCAGTCTAGTTGGGAGGTAAATTGTAATCCTCCTCCTGGAATCCAGCCTTCACTGCCAATGCCTCTGACCCCTCTTCTCCTGAGAGCTGAAGTCAGCCAAGTGGAACCACAAGCCCTGCGAGACACTGACATTCACAAACCAGTCCTCCCACTCTTCTACCTCGACGTTTCCCTCTTGTTTGCCAAATTTCCTTCTTGGTCCAGACAACTCCAGGCTAGACAAGTCTTTGCTGTGGCAAACCATCTAACCCCTTTGGGCATGGAGAAGACAAAATGCATTTCCTGGCTCCAGCTTGGAAACAGATGAGTCTTCATCATACCAAAAATTCAGCTGTTGATTCTAAACATGTGACACGTCCAGCACATATGGGAGACAGTGCCTGGGAACTGGGAATGCTATGTTTTAAATGGCTGAGCCGTCCCTTCTTGGGAAGGCCCTTTGGGAGTCAGCTGACAGGTAATTTTGTGGCCCCATTCAGGTAGTCAGTCTGGCATATCAGACCTACTAGACGTTGATTTGCCAGCCAAATTTACTGCTATCTTTCTGCAAGAATCCTATGTTAGCCCTTAGAAAACATCTCTCTTATAAGTTTTCAGCTCTCTATAAATCAAGAAGTTAGTAGAGATAAGGGTCAAACCATAGAATAAAATATTTCATTAAGTACTAAGTGCTGAATTCTTAAGTGTTGCTCGTTTCGAGGGCCAATTTATACAAGGCAGAATTAAGTTGAGCTATTTACCTTCGTAACAGTGCTTGCTATAGCCTAATAAACGATGGGGCCATAAGCCAAGGAAGGTGACTGGAAGAATCTTTTGTTTAGACTACTACAATAGCCAATTCAACATCATGGTAGGAATGCAGTAGGTTAGGAGCAAGTTGAACTGGCAGAGCTACCATAAAAGTGAAGAGTTACTGAAATGACTGAAGGGATTGACTTTATGCTTTGGATTTCCCCAAACATCTTTACAGTACTTAAAGATTGTAGAAGCGGATGTTATTTTATAAAGGGGGGTTCAGGGGAAAGAAATTTTCCCTGTCTGTATTTTATTTTTTTTCCTTACGTTTGTTCTGCATGAGTATTTACTTTATTGTATTTTCAATTTTACCACTAGCTAAGTGCTTTTTGAGAAGTCGCTTCATTCCCCATACCCATACTACTGTTTTTCTCTCTGTAAAACTGCAACAGTCCTTCCTTCTTTCTCTCTGGAGCCTCCAGCTCTCTAAGGTCTCTAGAGACCTTTCATTATATTTTGTGTTATTGGCAGCAGGACCAGCAACTTTAGCACTGCACAGAGAACAAAGCAAATATAGCTTATGAAAACACTTGTATCCAATTCAGTGAGAAACAAGCTCCAAGAAGCATTTTGCTGCAGGCCTAAGGAGACTTGTGATTGGAGAGCTGTGATGAGAAAAGAAAAAGCCTTGTCTTGCTACACAGAGCAAGGCACCCTTCTCCCAGAACCTGGCTACCTTTTTGTCATGTCAGAAGGTCACTTTTATACTCTTTTCAAGCTCTTTATTACTCCTTTGAAAGGATTAGCATACCGCTGAGGAAACTGAATTTTGTTCCTATCTCTGATACCTTTCTGTCCAGCTGTTTCTTTTCCTACCTTTTATCTCCTCCTCTGAAACCAAGAATTTGGGGGAAAAGTTTACAGTTATGTGAATTAAAGGAGGTTGGGTACAACTCTGTATATTAAAAAAATGTAAGTATTTGGTCATAGATCGTAAAAGCCCATATCCTAGTTCAAATAATCTTCGTCAAAAAGAAGATTAGAGTGAAGAAGTTGTATCTGAAATATTGAGGCATTTTTCGATGAGGGTTTACCAAGAGAAAGAACGAGGGAAAACTGTTCTCTCGTGTTTTGCTATATAAATTATATTTTATATATATATTATATTATAAACTTCTCCCAAGTTATGTCCTTATACCTGTATGCATTCATCGCTGCCTTCTCTAATTCTATTTTAACTATTAACTGATGATGGTAGATTTAGCTAAAATGAATATTAAAAGATTTCTAACATACACAGAACAGTTTTGAAGACAAACTAGTTTAGGTATAATCCTTAAAAATCTATTATTTCTTTACTAGCCTATCACTGAGCATCTCAGCCAAACATACTGATTTTTTTCCAGGGAAAAAGTACCAGAAGTACTGGTAAGACTTTCAATGAGACTGAGATTCTGAAGAAAATAAAGTCCAGTTCTTTAAAGATATTTGGTAATTTCCAGTAATTCTCCTAAGAATATGGACTGAGTTAATTTTTGAAATTGAGACTTAAAGGCGAGCAAAAATTTTATCCATGAAGTCTGAATCTTTCTTTGAAGTCTTTTGAGTTTGTATCAGAGCGATAGCAGAGAAAAAGTGACTTTGCAAATCTCTGGTGAAAAATCCACAGTGTAATAAAAATCAACTAACGAGTTCTTGTTGCATATTCTTACTGATGATACTGCAGAAGACAAAAGGACAGCGGTAATTTTACTTTTCACTTAATTTAGGATTTCTCGTAAAGCTCATTTTCAATAATCCCCGCAAATGGTAAATTAAATACTTATTGTGGTTAAAGATTAACTTAGAGGTTAAAAAGTTGTTTTGAACGTATTTAAGGATTTTCTCATGTCTTGCTTTTTCATGACAAATTTAACTAATTTATACCTTTTCCATTTCACAGACTAAGCAAAAGAAAAAACAAAAGCACATCTCAATTGTTTATCATATTACACAACACCTATAAACAGTGTCACCAAGTACTACTGTGTTGTCCAGCACCTAATATAGTCATGTTAGCATTTGTTGAGTAACACACACTTGTAATAACTTTTCTTATGATATGATTTTATGTTATTTTTGTCCATGGAACAATGGAGCCATGAGGAGTTTCACCCTTGGCTGAAAGCTTGAAATTATAACTGATCTTTTCAATGTGCCATTTTCTGTCTTTCTGTGGCTAGATGGCTGAGAAGGTTATAGCAGCAAAATATTGGATATGCATTTTTATACTGCCTGAAATGTTTAAAAAACAAAACCAATTTTCATCATGTTTTGAAGTATTGTTCACAAATCTCCTGTGATCTCTTTGTTGTGGCTGAATTCTAAGCTTTCTTTTTTGTTTTGTTTTTAGAAGGCTTTCTATACTGCAGTAGTCATCATCCTTCCTAAAATGGTCCAGTGTTTTTCCTCTGTGCTCATGCACATACTTCTACTAGAAGAGCTCTGACATTTCAGTACAAAGCTGGACTAATAAGCAGCTTTTGAAATTATTAGACAAAACAGTACCACTGCAAGTGCTAAAGAATTTGAAATCGTGAATCAAATCAGCATTCCCTGGCCCCTTTGAAATGAACAAGCACAATGTTTCACTAGGTGTCCTAAGAAGTTTTCTGTAATTATCATAAATATTCGTCTGTATCTTTTCTGCCTTTTGGATTTTTTCTAAGATTCATTGTTTTAAGTGCTTTTAAAACATGTTTAGTATGCTAATATAGGATGCTCAAATTAGATTCAAACCCTGTTGTGCTGCTGTTCTACAAACACATGGTAGGAGTGGGAATCATTTCAAAGAAGAACTCACAGTTTAAATAGATAAGGTAGAAAAAGATAAGGAAAAAAAGTGACTACATGTGGACAGTAAGTTGGTCAATCTCCAGCAGACACGGCTGTGAATATAACTCAGGCCAGTACATGCTCTGATATAAGCCCATGTGTTTCTGAATAATAAGAATCTGAAATTAGGAAAGCAAAACACAGTTCTGTGAGACAAGTGTTGAATTAGGTTGTTAGTTTGAGAAGAGATGTATGGCTACTTCCATTTAGGCTGTTCCTCTTTGTTTAAAAAGTTTGTAGTATTAGATCAGGCCATTTTTTGCAATGGTGTAATGGCATCATGTGCAAAGCAGTTCAGTTCTTCCTTTAGTGATTAAGTACTTAGCTTTTTATTTATCTTAGCAAGTAGTAGATTAACTTGTATCTAACCCTAGTCTTGATCTTATTTTGAAAACCATTGATCAGATAGTATTTTTGAACTTCACATAAGACTCAGATAATCTTAAGTGTTTCTCTCATTTTTTATTTCTTAAACATGTCATATTTAAATACATGATGTGATGTTTTCTTGATTTTGAGAGGCAAAAAGTTCAATTGGTGGAAGTTAATACTCTCTCAAAGCCTGAAGTCACGGTATGTTTTTCTATCCTAGAATCATTGTCCTAGCCTTTTAATCTTTTGGTGTCTGTTACAAACACTTGGCTAACATCATTTATTTGCTGAAAAGGCAAGGAGCATCCCCCCATAGATTAGATTAATATCTTCGTTACTTTGAGGGGCCTTCAAGAAATTTAAATTTGTTATCCATGTAGTACTTGTATATAATGCAAAGAAAACACCATAGCCCTATTTTTCTTAGCTAACGGATTCATATCACTTAGGAATATTTCATCCTAGAATAGCCTTCTCCCTGTGGGTTGCAACTGAACTGAAACTGGCAGGGGCTGCTTCAGCTTGGAATAACTTCGCCCCACTGAAGAATTTAAAACACATGAGACAAGCTGCACCTTTCTGAGCCCTGGAACCTGGGCCGAAGTGTGCAGAAAGAATTTTCATACTATGAAAGTCTCTAAAAATGTACACGTCAGCAGGTAATGTTCATTTACGTCCTACAAGCTAGGACGCTGACGTGGCCTTATAGGAGATCAGGCATATTGCATTCTGGAGTGTTACTCGTCAAGAACAGAAGTATTTTAACTCCAAAAGAAAAAGCAAATGTTGTGCAAGATCTTTACACAATATCGATGATTCTGAGTGTGCAGTCTGACATAGGAACACAATCCAAACAGCGTATCAAATGCTCATCCTGCAGTTGGTTCATACTCTATTAAATAAAAGTAGAACTGGGACAAGTCAGTTATGCACTTCATTTCAGAACCCAGAAAACAAAGCAGGGAAAGCATTGTTCAGGAAATAGTTGCAAACAAAAGCAGGCATTTCTTATACAGAGGACAAACACATTTGTGTTTCTTATATTGAATTAATTATTTCTTAGGAAAAGAGTGTCTGTCTTATGGCCAAGATACAGAAGACCTGGAAGGTTTTGCTATTAAAGTGCCAATTGCTGAGAATGACTTTAATCTGCTTTAAGTTGCACATCTAACTTTTGGTAAATGATCTCTTTGTTCTCATAAATCCATGCAGTTTGTTGATTTTGTACATCTTATTCCCTTATTGTTCATTATCTTGTGGTTTTTCCATTTACCACCCATGAATTTTGCAATTCAACAGTTTTTAGCATGCCAGGTTAATATAAATAATTTATTGAGTTTTTAATTGATTCCTGCTGCTACTGCAGCTGCAGCTGGTTTTAAGCTGTGCTTACACGCTCTGGTTTACCTGGGTATTAATGTATGGCTATCCCAATCACATCTGTGACAACAATGATCGTGTAGAAAAGTAACACCTTTACCCCTCCTCATTAAAATTGTCGGTTTGGCTTAACTTCACAAGTTTAAAGATAAGACATAATTTATTTTTGTTTGTCTTCTGGTTTTGAACTTCATTTTCCTGAAGAGGTCTTTCATTTTAAATGAAATAGGATGTTGCTGGGTATGTGTTTGATTTCAAGAGCTGTGGTGTTTGTGGGAGGAATTTTATAAATCATGATGGAAACACTAGCGTTGGCAGCTCTGATTACAGGCAAAAAATTTTTTCTGAAAGCCTCCTGAAGTAAAGAACCAAATGCTGGTTAGCTGTGTCTCCACTCCCTCTACTTTTCTTCTGCTTTTCTGAAATTGTCTAGACACTTACTGGCAGGAACATTAATGGGACAAATAAACTCTAAGTTCAGTGAATTATTGTGGAAAATGAATTTGGAGTTAATCAGTAACTAGTATTTCAACCTGACTGTAAGAGTTAGTCACTTACTAAGTAAATCATACCACCACTATGTGGTTTGCATCCAATCTAAACAATATAGCACAAGTTTGAAATCCTCTTCTTCAGTTGTTGATAAATTATAAATCAAATGTTGGTAGACGTTGTTGTGAAAGTAATTGTTATAAAATTAAGAAAATCAATAATGGTTTATGCTACTCACAGGACAAAAATCTACATTTGCTGAATCAATTGCTGTATGACATTTGCTATTTTCTAGCATGAAAGTATTTAAAAAACAAATGCTTAATACAACAAAAGCATCTATGTCCAATTGCTGTGTTCACTTCATTAACATTAACAAAGCTGGAAAGATGCATAAGCTAGACCTGATTTGTATATTCATGGTGGTATTTTGCATTGATTCCCGACATCGACTAGATAATAGAAAGTGGAATTCTCCCTGCTACAGTAAGGGATGACCGTATTTTATGTTTGTTTCATTTTAGGCCTTCCACATCAGCCAGGAACACGAACACTCTGCACCTTTTATTCCCTAATCTTATTTCCATCCTACCTGCTGGTCCAGATCCCAGAACCAAGCTGTTTGGCTGCTTTTTTACTACCCACTCACATTGTTCTTTGACTATAGTGGTTCTTTCTTTGGTTTTATGCTTTTAGATACTAACTAGAAATTGATTCGTTATTGATTTCAAATAACTTTGCTGTTACAGTATGATGTGCACTTTGACACAGGAGAAGTAGAATTCAGTACAGGAGCAAAGGTGTTTGGTGGAATAAATCGGAAGGTATTTCCAGGATGGGGTACAAATGCTGAACGTTGCGAGTCTTCATGAATACGCAATCTCATGAAGCACATTAAATTACACCAAGCATTGCCAAATGGGAGAACACAATAAATGCTTTTTATTCATTTCTCCTGATGTAAGAATGATGTCAAAATGATTTGGTATTGTTCTGATGAAAAAAAGAAAAGAGACAAGAGAAGCTGGTGTAACATGACTCCTTCCAGACGGTGGAGTCATGGTGTAGCAAATTATGTTTCTGTATAATATTATGTGATTTTTACCTTTGAAATTTCCATTAAAATCCAGCTGCATTAGCAGTTTGTAATGAACATTGAAGTCTTTCTAACTTATTAATTCTAACTGAGTGATATATCTGCTCATAAGTTTCTGAGATAGATTTTTGCCTGACACTTTCTGTGCCTGGCCTCAGCTAAAACATCCAGTCCTCAGAAAAATTTAAGCAAATTATGCTCAGATGTTTTGAAGTTAGAGTGAGGCAAAGTTACAGTCTTCATGCACTCCAAATGACACTTCTGCTCTTTCGTAACTCATGCAGCTGTTGTTATAAATCTTGAGGCAGGATTGTTTTGTAGTTCTCAAACTGGAGTGAAAAAACAAGCTGAAATTCAGAAGTATGGGTTCATTATTTTAAAAGTTGACATTTGCAAATGCACAATAGAATGTCCTTTTTTTCTGGTTAACATAATAATTTAACATCTTACACATCAACAAATGTCATATTAATTAAGGCCATCTGAGGTATACAGATTAATTCAGGTAGAGATTTATCAAGAGTTTAATTCAACATTCTTAAACTGTGTGATTTAACTTAGGGTATGTTAATTGAAAATGTGTTATTCAAAGGATAGTTTATTTTAAAAATCACATGCTTCATTTTATAATTTTTTTTAAAACCAAATATCTTTCTTTAAATGTTAGAAGTCAAGAAAACAAGATGCGATAAAGGGGATTGACTCAATGACATTCAAGTACAGTGCACACATTCTTATTCAGAAACAAAATAGCTTTATTGAGTTTACCATAATTAACTTCCATAATTAATTAGGATAAACACGTATGTTTAATGTGTTTAAACTGCAGGGCAGTTCAACGTGATTCCACTAATCCATTTCAGAAGTTTATTGAGATTATTTTCCAGACTATATATATACAGAAATATCTTCATTTGAAAGAAATTAAATAACTGTATGGAGCAATTAACCCTTTTTGCACTTTCATTGTTTGTGTGGTAACATGAAGATTAATTGGTATCTCTGCTTCTGAGTATAACCCTATTATTTTTCTTGGCAGTGTGAATCTTACCAGTATCAGCAGAGAAAGATGTTTCTAAACCAGCAAAAATCAGAAAAGAGCCTAAGTACATACTTTACCCCCAAAAAGTTTCTTATATTTCATTATAGGTAGAATTTACATTGTTTATGTGTCCTTAGGATTTATTGCTCAAATAGTTTAGGAGCACTGAGATATTTTGTGTGTTTTTTCTATTCTTCTTAAAAGTTAGAGAACGTAGTTTTTACAACCACTTGTTTTTACAAGATATAGCCAGCAGATGAAAACCCTTAAATCAGGATAGTCTATCACTAAAGGTTACTGTCATCCACCACTGTATGGATATACAAATATTTTATATATTTCACTTTCACTAAAAAATCTGAGCCTTAGCTGCTTTTAGATACTTGATAATAACAATAACATGAAATTTGGTAGTATTTGTTTTCCTCTTTTCCATATAGAATAGAGACACTACAATATTTGAGATCTCTCTTGAGGTCATGGTTTGACACGTTGCCTGGTTTTCATGTTTTGTTAAGGATACCTTATTTAATATTGCTATTATTATGTAGACTTACACCACCTTAAAAGTAAAACCAAGCGAAGGTGTTCATCAAACAGCTATTTAAAGGGAAATAAATTTGCTCCATTGGTTTAGAATCTGTGCTTTACAACATAATCTAATTAAGGAACACCTCCCCGGGTGCAGGAAACAACATGATGCTATCTAGCTGGAATTCTCAATCATACTTACCATCATCACATAATAACACTAAGGAACTTAGCTTCAAGCCATAAGTTGCAACCCGGTAAGATTATATAACTGAAGAAAAGACCAGTAATAGCATCTCTCCAGACCTCTTTTAAAATGGATTGTGGTTTGGATTATTTTTCTTTCATAAAATTGTTTTACAATAATTTTGCTTTCATATCTTCTGTGGCACTCTGTAGCTGCTTTCAGATACTTAATAATAAAAATAACATGACATTTGCTAATATTTATTTTCCTCTTTAGATTTTAACTAAATACATGTCACTCTTCTGCTGTGAAAATTTAAAATCTAAGATAGATAAAGTGTTGTATAAGAAGTACATTTTTCCTTTTAAGTTATTTACCACTGTCGCTAGGAAAGACAGTATCATTATGGAGACAGCTGCAGGGAAGGCTGACAGCAGGATAGCATTGATCACTCTCTTATGTTCGGGAATACTCTGAGTAAAAAAGAGCTCTTAGATACTTGTCTCATGAGAAAGCAAACAGCAATGAGACTGGCCAAAGTGATATTTACAGTTCTCAGGAAAATTTGAGAGGTACATTAAAAAAAAAAGCTCCATATTTTACCAGGGTTCTGAGGCTTGGTCTGCATGGGAGCTGAGAGGGCTGGGAGCTGGAGCCTTCACCAGACCTGAGGAAGACAGCCTTGACTGAGTTCATCTAGTATGCATGGCATATTGCTACAGTCTAACTTTGTGACTTTTAATGACTCTGAAACCACCTCATCACCTGAGGAAGGAATATGCTGGAGTTTGCCTTCACTCAGCTTGACAAGGTGATGGAAGGGCTAGATCCCCCTTACACGAAAACACTTGTCAGTTGTATCAAATTTGGCAAGACAAGCACCAATGTCACCTTGAGAAAAATGTAACTCAGCTGACATTCAATGCATATGCGTACACTACATGCTGCAACACAGCCTAATTTCATGTGATATATGCAAATACACTCTATTTTGCCTTCTTCCATTTCCGTGGTGCTCTCTGAGAGCTGTATCTTGACTGATTAAAAGCAATGTGCAGTTTCTTCTGAGTTCCTGGTTTAAATAAGCAATGAAGGTGAATTCTGGATGTGGTGTTGTACAACATCTTCCGAATGTTGCCTGTTTAAGTAGGTAACAGGAGAATTCTCTGACACATTGTTCAGAGTAGTTAAAAAAACCCCCAACAAAATAAGAACCCTGAATGCTGTCAGCCAACGTTTTTTGTGATGTATTAGGATTCGGTTTATATACTCACAGTCAGCCAGCCAGCCTCGATTCAAAGCATTATAATTAAATATCAATAGATTATCTGTCCTTGTAAGCACATTGTAACAACTGCAGCCTTGGTGTCTAATACTTCTTTGGTAGTATCCCAATAGGGATCGTGGTGCTTTTATGTTGAATATGATTCCATTAAAATGTTCTTGGTATGTGGATGCTGAATTAACCAGTGCTAACACCCTTTGCTGGTGCAATAGGACTTGAACTAGATTGATCTTTTATCCAAACCTATTGCTCTCCTGCTTAGAGTTTCCCAGCAAAAGTAGATGCAAAATTCACTCGTTTAAGAAATAAATGGCATGTATAAAATAGGTCCAGCTCAAAACTGGACCTTTTTTGAGCAGTGATGTTAAAATGCAGTGTTTTTTCATTTCATGGTGCTAATTTTATTTGAAATATTTTTGCCAATTTTATTGGTTTTGTTATATTGGGGGGGGGGGGTAATTTATTTGTCATTAAAATGGCCCATTGATTTTTTATGTTACCACTACTTGTTTCTTTACTTCAGGGGTTTAACTCAAAATCTATATTAATAGAGATGTGGTGATCACTTGTAGCCCTCACTGAAGGAAACTGCAGTTGGCATGTGCTTGATACCTGCCTGATACCTATCTCAATCTGAACAAGAAAGAGGTGAATAGCTACCGGGGTTCATGGGTTAAAACTCTTGGAAGGAAAAGCATGGTTACGTTGCCAGTTTTACAGGGCATAAACTGTTTCTCATACTTCCCTTCATCTGACTCTTGCGGACTGAGCGTATCTGTCAAATGCTGCTCTTGGCCTCATGTCTGAGAAATCTTCTGCTTCTGACGTATTCTCCTAAGGGAGATGCAACTGTTAGTGCTTGTGCTTTGGCAGCCTATGATCAGAATATTTTAATTGCCTCCTAACAGCTTGAAAATGTGACTGACTAGAGATGCCCCTTGTCTTTGCTTGGCCCCCTTCTGGAAGAGACTGTGAGTATTTTTGAGGTGTACTGAAAGTGGCCCCTCCCCTGATACTGCAAAACTCTATATTTTACTCAGTTGCTAAGGGCTATCCAAAGATTAATTAGAGTGTAGAAATTCCCATTTAGAGATGCTATTGAGAAGTAAAAATTCAAAGAATAATTCTGCTCTTCTTTAATACTGCTGTATTAGTTTGAATCTGGACAGGGAAGTAGCGCATAGTAAGCCGAGGTGTGAATTTACACAGCACAGGTAACCTTGCCAGAATTTGCTGATGGATATTTGTATCCAGTGATTATACAAATTAGATTACTACAAACATTCAGAGACTGGAAATTTTTACTCAATGCGAGAAAAAACTACAATGTATTTAGAATGACTATGACAATTCTCATCCTTGCCTAGTAAACCTTAATTTGAAAGTCACCATCAACATTGCCGTTTACCTGCTGTGGTTGCACGTCAAGCAATTTTGACAGGAGCAGTCATAATAGGCAGCTAGTTTATTAGTTTACAGGTTTTTAGGGACTATGTGTTTACTTAATAAGGATGTTATGAGAAAGTTCTATGGTAGGAGAAGCTGTTTTGTCATCTAGGAAAGATTTCAAAAACTACAGGCTGCACCAGGGGTGGAAAGGTCTTTATTACATTACTGCTGTCTAGCCAAACTTGAAAACGAGACATATTTGCTCACAAGACTGGAGTTTATCATGCAGAAAGAGTAATTAAATTTGAATTGTGTCAGCCAACTACCTCAAAATAAAGAGAAGTCAATGAATTTTGCTCCAAGGAGAAAAGAAGAAGGAAATGATTAGTTATAATTATAGTCAGTATCCAAAAGAAGTGCTTCACATCCCTCAAATCTGTTGCAAAGGGAGGAAGAAAAATGTAAACAAAGTACCTTAATACTTCTCTTAATGTTTAAAATTTCTTGAGTTCGTGATTCCTTATAGAAAATAGATGGAATTAGAGGGAAGCAGATGATGCTGTTCTATACTATTCTAAGGATTGATGCATAGACTGTCCAGTGGATAAGAAACTGTTTAGATCGATGCATCCAGTGGTCAACGGCTCAATGTCCAGATGTAGATCAGTTACAAATGGTGACCCTCAGGGTCTGCACTGGGTCCAGTACAGTTTAATATCTTCATCAATGACACAGACAGCAAGATAGAGTGCACCCTCAGCAAGTTTGCGGATGATACCAAGCTGAGTGGTGTGGTTGACACTCCTGAGGGACTGGATGCGCTCTGGATGGCATTCTGGACAAGCTTGAGAAGTGGGCCCATGTGAACATCATGAGGTTTAACAAAGCCAAGTGCGAGGTCCTGCACCTGGTTCAGGGCAACAATATGGAAGGGATTGAGAGCAGCCCTGCAGAGAACTTGGGGGTACTGACGGATGAAAATCCGGACATGAGCCAGCAATGCACACTTGCAGCCCAGAAGGCCAACAGTATCCTGGGCTGCATCAAAAGAAGTATGGCCAGCAGGTTGAGGGAGATGATTCTGCCCCTCTACTCTGCTCTGGTGACACCCCACCTGGAGTACTGCATCCAGCTCTGGAGTCCTCAGCACAGGAAAGACATGGACCTGTTGGAGCAGGTCCAGAGCAAGGCCACAAAAATAATCAGATGGATGGAACACCACTTCTACTAAGACAGGCTGAGAGAGTTGGGGTTGTTCAAGCCTGAAGAAGAGAAGGCTCACAGCAGACCTTATTGCTGCCTTTCAGTACTTAAAAGGGGCCTATAAGGAAGACAGGGACAAACTGTTTAGCAGGGCCTGTTGCAATAGGACAAGTGGTAATGGTTTTCAATCAAAAGAAAGTAGATTTAGACTAGATACAAGGAAGACATTTTTTACAATAAGAGTGGTAAAACACTGGAACAATTTGCCCAGAGAGGTGGTAGATGCCCCATCCCTGGGAATGTTCAGGGTCAGGCTGGACGGAGCTCTGAGCAACCTGATCTAGTTGAAGATGTTCCTGCTCATCGCAGAGAGGGGTTGGACTTTAAAGGTCCCTTCCAACCCAAACTACTCTAGGATTCTAACGGCCCTCGGTAACTGAGTGCAACCAATGAGGCTCAGTTAAAAATACACTTACAACAAACTTACTGATTTTATTTTAATCTAGAAACTGTTTAGCAATAGGACATCAGAAAAGATTACATTGAAACCTTGGCTTGCAGTTAATCTGGAAGTGCCTGTATAAACCATTTGTAGAATATCGCACAACACAAATCAATGTGGTCCTTTGTTGAGAAAACAAAAGGTAAGATTCTCGTTATTGTTAAAAGTTCTTATAGGTGAACCTGGGAGAGCTGGCTGTCATTGAAGTTACCTAACCCATTTCTTTATGAGACTTTTTTTATGGTAGCGTATAACTTGAAAAAAATTGACCTAAATTCTCCATGGCTAGCATAAGCCTTAGGCTGATTTTTTTGGGGAAAATTTCAGTAGTCAAAGAAAAAATCTAAGGCAAAACATACTGTTTAAGCAATGGTTAAAAAAATAATCTTATAACCATCTTTTCGAGAAGCTGGAGAGTCTGGGGTCAGGAATCTGCTTAAATTTGACTCTATCACAAGCCTCTGAAAATTTAGTATTATGCAGTGTCTGTGGGAGTTTTGCAGCAACAGTCCCTGAAGACTCCATCTGTCCGGCCGTACACTACAGACCAGGCTGTCTGGACTGAAAGGGAGTTTTCCTTATGTTTGACCTTCAAATCTACCTGTGGCTCCTGTGGTTTGTCTGTTCTTCCTTCCTAGCATCTTTGTGGCTCTATTTTATTTGCACTAGACCAAGTAACACTGATATTAACAAAGCCAGACGAGAGGAGTTTGCATCAATGAAGCTGGATAATCATGGCACTTTGGATATCAAGTTTTACTTACAGTGATACAGGGTAAAGATCTGGAGCTTTTTGGAGGGAAAAAAGTAAGGATTTGGAAATGGTCCCAATGCGGGATTTGGAGGAAAGAAGCAAGAAAATGAAAAAAAGCAACCTCAAAGATTAAAGACCAAAGTGAATTTTTAAGTTACTTTGTGATAAGAATGAAGAGCATGGGCTGGATTAATGTTTTGCTGAGTTTGTAAGTATGGTGTCACAACAGTGCAAATGGATGGAAGAGCACAACTGGAAGGGGACAATTAGGGCATGAAAGAAGCAACAGATTTTTAAGTAATTGATGTACATGAGGTCAAAATAAAGGAATGCTTGTCAGTCTGTTGGCCTTTCAGCCCTACAGGCAAGGTATTGTAATGAGCCCTGCGAGCGGCGAAGGAACACGCAGATCGACTCAATGTGAGTGATAAAGCATTGTTCGTTTATTATCAGAAAGCTGCCTGTATTTATACCAAAACAATTCGTTATGCCTACTAGTCACTCTCTGATTGGTACAAGCTCTAAAGGTCATATTTGCATAGCCCTCCTTCTTGCAGTTAACTAACTGTGCGACTTCCTTATTTTAGCAAGTCATACTTCCTCAAAGCTGCTTGCGATACCAGCTCAAGGTCAGGGCGTCCTTGGGCGTCAGCGGTTTCAAACAAAGCCTAGTTATACTAAAAGCCTGCTTACGCTAAACTGCTAGAACAAGCTCTACTCGTACAACTGCTCAGCGGACCCATGACCATGGTCTTTAAGCCAATCTCCAACAGAGCCCCACATTAAATGTTGCTGTACTTACTAGAAATGCTTTATGAGATTAAACAAACAGCTAGTAAACCTGTGGGACTCCTTGTCAAAAGATGTGTACCTTTTACTTCCACAACCCCAAATTTAAGGGAGACTGAACAGGTACTTGAAAGAGATATCTATCGGTAGGCAACCACAAGAAGTTCAGAAAATGCCCTAAACTGTTTCTACTTGGAGGCTAAGAGATTATACTCGTCAAGGTGGACTCGATCTGAAATAGTATGACCATTCATATATTCTAAGATGCCACAGATGGCATTTTTTGGAGGCTAGGATCCTTTTTATCTTGCGTGGTGTTAAGCTTAGGAGCTTTAGGAAGGAGGGGAGATGACCATTTTAAAGTTTCCCAAGCTGCAGACAGAGCTCAGCTTAGATATTTAACAGAGATTTTAAAATCTTCCAGGGAGCAGTTTGCTGACTCTTAGGTTACCTTGTGTACAGTCTGACGTCTCTCTGCTGCACACTTACATTTGCTGAGAGTAACTGGCATATAAATAGCCCTATGTCGTGTTTTCTGAATTCATGACCCTAAAAGATATATCAACTTTATAATTTTATATGGTGAGTTTTCTTTCTTAAAACTAAAGTGTTTTTCCAGCCGTTTCACAAGCTCAGAACAGAAAATCTGTGTTGCTTAGAAATTATTATTTGCAAATAAATTCTGTAAAAATGGCACAATTTGCAGATTTGTTTTGTAAAAAGAATATCCTAATTTGATGTTAGATGGGAATGCTAATAGCTTAGGAAATAATTTGCATTTACTACACATTTTTTGTAATAGTATCTCACTTTAAAATAATTTTTATCTTTATACTTGTACTTTATACAAATTTCCGTGTCTGTTTCTTAATTATGAATTCCCTTATGTCATTTGTAAAATTAAAATTGATTCCAGTCTTAACTTATACCTCAACTACTTGATTAGATATCTGCACTTTAGAATGCTATTTGATTTGGAATTGTTATGAAGGGAGAAATGAAGGGACATGTTCAGTTAAACTTCTATTCATTTTTGAAACAGTATTTAAAACAAGACAAAGCCCAAGAAAATGTTTTATTCTGGATTCTTTTTATTATGTCATGGCTGTAAACTACAGATGAACCAGAATTCACAGCAAATGGTATGACAAAACTTTGGCAAGTTGTTTAGTTATTTTCTCCACTTTAACTAATTTAGATTAAGCCTGAGAAACTGATTCATCAGAGGTAACCGTTCATGTAACTTTTATTAAAAATGTGGAAACTAGTGCAATTTCTATCCAAGCAGTGTAAGCACAATCAATATTTTACAGATTTAATTTATTTAAAAGCTATTTAAGGATATAAAAATATTTTAAAGATAATCCATTAGCCAAACTCTAAACTCTCCAAGCAAAGGTTTTGCTAGGTGGCAATCCCTTCATGTTCCCCCAGCCTCCTTTTCTCCTCCACAGAGAAACATTTCATCTACCACCAGATTCTTATCTAAGCTACTGCCTCAGCTGAAGGCACTGCCTGGGAGGTGGTTGCTCCCACCTGTCCTCAGATTGCATCATGGGAGAAGCATTTTTCTTCCTCTGGGAGGGACAGAGGTAGCAAGGTGCATACTCTTTCTTCAGCCATCTGGTTTTTCTCCATGGTATGTAATTTACATTTAGAAATATCTTTGATAACCTAGTAAATCTAATAAGATTGCTAAAGAGCACATTCCTGCCTTCTCAAATATTTTTAAGTCTTCTTGTTGCTGTGTTTTTGCTATGTTCCTGGAAATTTGGTTTTAATTCCTCAATCACTTGGTCTTTGTTTCTTGGCCTGTGTTTCTTCTGATGGGCAATGTATTAAATGGAAAAATGTAGGAGTTTTACTGAGTATAAAATGATCTGTTCAACTCTCACCATCTTCTTTCCCTCCAGGAAAAAAAAATATCCATGTGATTAATGCGTTTTGGATTATTTTACTGCTGACTTGTTTAAAAATACCCTTGAAATAAGACACAGGGAAGCTTTCTGGATGGCAGAAAGTAAAGGGATAATGTTCTAAGCTCTAAACAATGGCAATCTTTTGCTTGAACCTGAGAGGTTAGAAGAATACAGGATTAGAATGGATCTTATTTTCAGTGGTGTTGCCTGTTGGGGTATGATGTTTTTTCAGACTCTCAATTTTCAACTGAAACAGAGAGAAAAGAGGCCGTATGGCCTAAGAGAGAATGGGAATAGTATTAGAACACTAAATTTGGAGTGACTTTTCTTTAAAGCCCTGCAAAATAAACCCTACTTCCTTGTGTGTTGTAAGTAGAGGAACATATTTTTGTTGGACGATGATTGAGGAGTTTATACATATGGTGCTTCTGCATATGATTTTCCATCAGAAGCATGCAGGTGTGTTGTATTAATTGATAGTACAGGTGCATTGAGGACAAAATATCAATTAACTACTACAGTGCTAGTTTTCGTGTGTACTGAGCATTGGTTTTGTGCATGCAATGGACATACCCATATGTTTTTCATATGTCAATCCTGGCCTTCATCATCTTACAAATATGTTTCAAAATGTTGCTAGATTTCATGCAATTAGAAAGAACAAAGCATTAAGGACAATAATTTCATGCTTTGTACAGTATAAGCAAAAAACCCTAGAACTTTCCAGGCAAGGGAAGGGAGCGTGTCAAATTCATCTATAAAAGTCAGACAAAAGGACTTTGCTTGGAAAAGAAATGTGGAGTGGTTTTCATTAACATTTTGCTTCAGGTCATGCCATGTTCTTTCAATTAGGACTTTGGTGTAAGAAAGACTGTCTCTTTTTAAATGTCTTTACTCCTTTAAAGGGAAAGATTTTTATCAGTTTTCAGAGATGGGGGAATGGGATATTTTCAGTTGCCTATAGTATAGAGGAGTTTGAATCATGATTCTCTCTCAATTCTGAATATAAATGAGAAGAGACAGTATCAAGAAAATTCAAGCGCCATTCTTAAACTCTTCATTTTTCTTTCAGCTTTTTTTTTTTTTTCAGACTATTTTCCCATTGCAAAACTCTGGCATAAATAATTTCCCTTGATGCTTTAATCACTGCTTTTCTTTAAAGTTCAGTATATCTATTTAATAGCTTGTCTGCAACATTTTGCTGGAATGGGAACAGCTTTCTGTGTGTTGTCTTTCAGTGTATGTCTTAAAACACCTGTATCTCAGAGTTTTAGAATTTGCAAACACACTGCTATTTTCTTATTATAACAACTTCAGTTTTTAAAGAATAACGTATTTCCTCTGTATATGCGTGTGCTCTGCAGTGGGCCCCTTTGGTTTCTCAGCTCCTAGTTCTGGGTGGAATAAAGTACTGAAGCAAACAGGAAGGTTTGCTGAGTAACTGTCCAAGAATTCCGTGATAATTTCCCCTTAGGTCCAAGCTATAGCCCACTTCTAGCTGATACATGTAGAATGAGTGCCATAGTTCCTATCTTGCCTGCTAAATCCAAAACTAAACAAGAAGGATAAACTAGCATATCTCCATATCTAAAGAAGACCTACAAAAGAACTGTAGAAATCTTCTTCACAACTATTTGCCATGTCCTCCACAAGCAATTTTGCAAACACTGCGAACAGAAGTGCTCCATGCTGCCAACCTGTGGGCGTTGCCATGCCGTGTTTTAATTAGTAAGGCCTATATTTGGGACAAATAACATCTAAACAGGATAATGCTGCACGAGCTCGGTCATGAGGGTCATGTAAATATCAACATAGGTCTTTAGTTATGTACAATATATATTAGTCAGTAATGCCTTCTTTAGCATTGAATTTTGCACTAATAGAATAACACTGATGTTACTTAAAAGGTATTATAGACTGTCGATTAGCAGCAATGTGAGATTTTTTTAAAAAAAAATACTACTTAGCTTGCAATCTCAGGTCTCAAAAGTTCAGAAATTCCAGATTCAGAACTGCCCTTCCTATCTCAGTTTGCCACTTTATGCATCAATCCTACTCTTCTTATGAGACAAACGTCTTGCAGAGAAAATCTGTGTGTAGTCTTATAATTGAACTCTATCATAAAGTATTTGTATAAGGACATAGAGGTAATTATAAACCTACTATTGTCCAGCTTTTGGCTTAACCTCATAGACAGTAAAAATTATTTTTAGAAATTGTCTTTGAGCTGCTAGGTATTTTAGAAAAGCAAAAAAAGAAAAAAAACTTCCTTAGCACGTGCAGCTGCCCAAGCAGTGGTGCTAGTCCAGCTCCTTCCCAAAGTTAGAGCCATCTTTTTCTTTTGAGATTTCATGAGCATCTTCCTGAGGAATGCATGCGGCAGGGAAGATTTTTGGTTTAGGTGCATCACTCAGCCCCTAAAATGGTGTCTTCTACTCATGCTTTGCAAATGATTTCAAATGCTTAATGAAAATAGTGTTGGGCCTTCTCAGGCAAAGGTCGGAGGAAGCTTTTAAGACTGAAAGACTTAGTCTAAATATAGCACTTGCTATGAGATCCCAAAATACGTGAAAAAAAGAGAATAGTCTCAGTAGTCTTATACAGCAGAATGTACCTTTGAATGCATTGGTTTGAGCTTTGGTGCTAGGCATAAAGTTTGCTAAATACTTTAACTTACTAAGAATAGAAAGTGGGAAAGGTTTGGTGGAAAAGATATATATATATATACAAGAACATAAACAATGTTATCTCTTTCAGCCTATTGGATTCAGTTGCCGGAGCCCGATGTAATCTAACAGGCATAATACTTTACGCTGTTATATTTATAGACCAATATACTATGGTAAAGTAGTTTGATTTTTGAAAATACTGTCTAGAGCTGCCTGTGTTATTGACTGGATTGGATAGGAATTGTTAGTTAGCCTACTTAATACTTGTGAGCTCCCTTATAAAGCTCGATGCCTTGTGCGGTTCCTTCAGCTATTTATTGTATCCAAAGAGCAAGGGGCAGAATTGCTACCTTGTTGCTCTGAGTATTTAGCTGTTTACAGGCATTTGCCGCCTAGATTGGATCCTATTTAATTTTTGCCCATCATCTATAGAATATTGTCCTTAATTGCAAATGAGACTCAGATGTTAAATGAGTTTCTTCAAAGTATTTCATATTTTCTAGCTGTTAGGAAATGCGATATGCTATTAGTGTCACGTCTTATCTCCTAGGCTGAGGCAAGTATATTGAATTAATTCCAAGAATGAAGATGACTGCTAGCAATGCACAGTGTTATGATTTCAAATACCTATATGTTCACTGCCAGTCTGCATGCCCCTTCCAATCCATTTCATGCCTGAGTCAGCTGGTTTGTCTGTGCTGTAGAAGATATCATTAGGTGTATAAAGTTTTGGTGTATTATATATGCTCTTCTAAGCAGCCTGGAATCATGTGAGCCAGTGCGTCTGTCTATGTAAGAGAATCTGTTAGGATCCCTTTAACTTCTCCATTAAGAAGCATCTAGAGGGTGAAAATTCCAATCTCTTATGTTAACGTGGCTGGAAAATGGAGGTGGAACACAGAAGGATGTGGTTAACCACAGAACGAAATACATGTAGTGGAAATGTGGGGCCCCATCAGGAGACGGTGAAAAGAGCTGCCAAAGGAGTGCATTTCTGGTGTACTGCAACAGCCCCAAGATCCAGCCTGAAGCATGGTAGGCTGCAGAGTTTGACTCGTTGGAAAGAGGTCAGATCAGGCCTGTGATTGAGAACTAGTACTCTCAAGAGAGATGAGGGGAGAGATGGCAAGCACAGCTTGACACAAAAAAATCACAGCCCCAGCTCTGGGAGAGCTTTGGCCTGCAGGGAAGCTAATCCCTGGAGATGCTGGCATTGCATAAAAACACTTTGAACCAAACTCAGCACAGAGAATCTGCACAGCTCTAATTGAAGCAGCCTTTTGTTGTAATGAAAAGAAAACTGCAGAAGGGATGGTAAATGATGAATCGTTTCCTTTTATTTGAAGCCCACCATTGGTTTGCTAGTGTTACACAAAGAACATTCTGCGCTCAAAGTCCATTTGAAATTTAGTCGAGCATACCAGTAAGTGATGTAATTCACTGCCTGGAGCTTTTCCAGACCTCTACTGTTTTATTTGTTTATTACTAAGACGTGTTCCACAGTGCAACTTTTTTTCCTTTCCTTTTTTTTTTGTTATACAGATTCTACATTTATTTTTCTCAAATATTTTCTGCTTACGCTTTCAAAGCAATTCTAATCAAATGATTGGTTTACTTAATATCCTTAAATCATGGATTTGGATATTTTTGACATGTAGTAATTTTCCACATTCATTAAAACCACAGCTCTTCAGCTTTAATAATTTCTTCCAGGCTCTTTTGAAATAAATAAATGCTGGACTCTTCCATTTGACGCATTACTATATTCTTTATCCTGCACTGTAATCTTTACTATTCTTTCTAGACTTCTGTTTTTATCATTCTAAATACTTTTTGGTCTCAAGTTTTATGACATAGTAAATTAGCTGAAGAGCTTTGACCTTATGAAGACATTCAGTCAGGTCTGTTTATAAAGATATTTAGGATCACTTGTAGCTTTTGAAAACAACTAAAGAACTATACATTTCTTTTCTCCATGAAGTTACATATAAACATTTGTATGCATATACTTATTTCTCTGTGTGTAAGAAATATGCTTGCCAGTTTTACGGGAGAAAAGGTTAGATGCACTAGAAACGCTTCAGAAAACTTGTTCCAAATTTCTCTTTGTTGCTGCAGTTTTCTACAATAACACTTGTAGGTTTTTTTGCTTAAACAAAACCACAGGCCAAATTAACTGGAATTTAGGGACAGATTTAACTGGTTCTGCTCTCTAGCACATACTTTGGCATGTCCAGCTTAACCAAAAGGACTGTGGACTCCAAAAGGGACGCACCATGACTACTTGTCTTTTCAGATCTTTTGCTCTAGAAAAAAACAACCAAACAAAAATCGTCCTTCAAGCTCTCGGTTTTCTTGAAAGCTATGTGCATATAAAAAGTCGTCGGGCTTTAAGTCACTCCTGATTGTGTTTTGTTTATGTGCAGGGTGCTCACAGCAGCCAAACTTACATAAACGAACCACTGCAAGAGCCCTATCTGTCTTACCCAGTCTCTAGCCTCAGAGATTTTCCAGGGCTTTGCTGATCCTTTTCATCCTCCCTGTATCTCCTGAAGACATCAAACAGGAGATAGTGAGGCTGCAGCAAGCAAAAGTGGAGATAAGAAGCCAAGGGTTATATTGTGAAGATATGATATTTTGCAATGTAACTGAGATCTGCAAGGTGTTGGCATCCCTGTAGATTCTCTTGAGCACAACAGAATATAGTCTTAAATATAATACATCATCATTTCTCCAAGCTTCCTAAATTATGTGACTCCTATGACAGCTGTAGAAATATTTGCTGTAGGGAGGACTTTCAGGAATATCTTTATCTTCAATTTCCATTTGAGTTTAGGTTTTAATGTCTAAGATGCTCTTGCTAGAAAAGATGTGCTTGGTTTGGTTTTTTTTTTTTTAATCATCTGGTGAGAATTTTACAAAATCCACCTGAAACTTAATTAGAGGTTCCAAATGTAGAAAGTTGAGTTGACTCACAAAAGATCTGTATTCATAAGTTTATATGAGTTTGAGTTGTGACTCATCAATCAAAATATTGGCTCCCACATGCAACAAAGCCTTATTGTCATTGTAATGCTATGTAGTTTTTATATTATTTAAGCTACTGCTAGAATAGATTGGATCAGATCCAAGGGTGAGATCCTTGCAGCTGGCTAATAGATGTGGCTTGTGACTGCTGGGAAGACTTGAGTTGGAAAAGTGGATATAATTTTTTTTTGCTAAAGATGTCTCCTAGTAGTGTGAGACTGTAGCACCTATAAGTTTCTACACAAATGTCTGTCTGAGTTCATATGCTGTTCCTTTTGTCTGAAAAGGACTGGTTTGTATTAATACTATTTTGTTGCAACTGTTGTTGCAAAAAGGGACTTTGCATGCTGGGCTGTAACAGCAAGAGTAGACCATGCAAACAGGAGAGACATCCCTGGTCTGCTAAGCATGGTAACATCTTGAGTAGAATAGTGAGTCCAGGGGTTCCAGATGAATGCAACAAAAATTATCACAAGTCTAGAAACCATGAGCTGCAAAAAAAAAAAAGTCAAAGGAGGTGAAACTGCGTAGTCTAGAGAATACTGGGATTGCCAATGTAGTCATTGTCTATTAAAAGGCTACTGCAATGACAGAGGGTGACTTTTCCCCACATTTGCATGGGGTAGGAGGACAATAAGTCCCATGGGCTGAAACTGCAGCAAAGACGACTTGGATTAGGCTGTAGGAAACATAACAGGATGGGAGCAGACAGCCCTGCAGACTGTCATGGGAGGCCTTTGAGAACAGATTAACGAACCGTTGGTCAGGAACAACATAGGTATAAGCAATGTTACATCATGGCAAAGAAAGAGTCCAGATGATTTTTTAGAGCCCTTTTCTATCGTATGATTTCTCTGCGGATCCAATTTTATTAAAAGGCAGGTATTTCCCAATGCGACACAGATTGAACACTGGCCGTTTTCGGTCACACATTTGGTGCGTTTTTAGAGTACAGAGTTTTTTCAGGCAAAGGGAGCTGCTTATTGACCAGCAGCTGGCACTGCCTCCTCCCTGGCTTGTGAGCGAGACGCTGCTGACCAAAGGGAACAGGAGGCTCTCTAATGCCCTGCTTGTGTGCAGCCATAACACTCCAGGCTTCAAAGGGGTAAGAAAGCTTGAACACTCTGTGTTCAGATATTAAACATTGCTGTCTAATAAAAACTGATTGGAGACACATTTCAGAGAGTCGAAACTCTTCCATTGGAAGTAGTGGTTATCAAACCATCAGTCTGATGCTTGCGCAGTTAATATATGACTACTTCAACTTATCTCAATTTAAGTGTTTTCAGAGAACTCTGCTTCTCTCTCAACCTTTTTTGTGTTACTGCTTTTTTTATTCCCAAATAAGGAAGCTTTAACCACAGTTCGTGCCTGCCAGACTTTAGCTTTTTGGAGCTGCAAATACGAAGCAGGATGCTATCTGTTTTTATGAGGTCTTTCTGTTATTTCTGTAATCCTCAGCCAGCCAAGAACCTCTCATTTATCCTCCTGTTCTAATCCTGCTGTGTAAACAAAAGGCAGACGCGATCTTGGTTCCAACTCTGCTAAAAACTAAAGCAACTCAATGTATAAACGTAACTATAGATGGAACTATTTTCCAGAAATGTGTATCTTTAAAGAAACTGTCCTCTACTGTTTGAGGAACACCTGAAGAAATGTTACTTTCTTAAATATATTTTAATTTGTTTTGCAGGAAAGCCCAGACGTCTCAGTTACAGTTAGGGTTTCATTATGCCAGATGTTGAGAAGTGCCTACGCTGAAGAATTGCTTTACTCTAAAAGCAGATTAAAAGTTATCTAAGACACATGGAGGATGATAGTGAAAAGAATATGATTATGTACACAAACACTTCTTTGGAATGGATTGAAGTCATATTTGTAAACCTTTAAGATATAAAAAACCCACCACATAAAAAGATCTCGACGCTACTAAGTCTCTGATTTGTTTGTTGTGGCCTGCTCTAGTATAAGAGGCACACCAGCATTAATTCCTACCAAGTGTATGAGCACATAGGCGGTTGTAATTCTCTTATTTTCAAGTGAAAACCTCTACGTGCTATTCTAAAAGCTGACGCTTTCCCTAATTTATCAGCTTGCTTAAATGAAGGGCTTTTTAAAATATGTTTAATGACTTCACGGTGTAAATTATAAAGGCTTAGTTTCCTCAAGATTATCTTTCATACATAAAAAATTCCTGATTCTTCCTCAGACTCTGAAATGTTGCAGATACTAGGATGAAAATCTGACCAAGTCAGAGGTAAATTCTCCATTGACTTTGTGGAGGATTTTGCTCCATCAGTATTCAAAATTACAAAAGTTACACTGAGATTTCTGATTTTAAGACAATAAGGCCTTCCTTTTGCAATGAACGCGTCTGTGAAGTACCAAGACAATTTCTTACAGAGCGTGCAGTGAGGTAGCTTATTATTTGCCTGTTCTAATTTAGATTTGGTTACAAGTTTTATTAAGAACATAAGAAAATTATGTCTTGATATTGCACTGTTGTGGTTCCCCCTGTTCCTTGAGTGAATTTAAAGTAACATATCCTTTTGTAGACATTTAATATAGTAGAAGGGTAGTGTTGGTTTTGTTTTGCTTTAATCTACAACTGATATAAAATCTTTGATATTGCAAAACACTTTATTACCATAAATTCATTAATGAACAGTAGGTATAATCTCATAAAACTAAACAGCAAGGTTGTATGAAAAATGTAAAGCAATATAGTAGTTAAAGTAGCAGCCTGGAAAATGGTCATAAAAATAACTGAAAATAAAGCTTATAAATGAGGCTGATTCTTATATCAAGAAAACAAACTTTAAGATAAACAGCGTCTTAATTCTTTCAAATCAAGCCAGACAGAACACCACGTGAATAGTGAAAATAAGCATATAATCTTTTAAAAAATATCCCAAATCAATGGAAATAATCAACATATGAGAAACCTGAAAACATGTTATGACACAATATTTGTCAGTGATCAGGAAACCCATACAGTACTCTGTCGTTTGATGAAGTTCCAGAAGCTACACAATTTCAATAGTCCCTGAAATCTTAGGGACAAATATTTTCATTGGATTTGTTTTCTTCTCTTCAGTAAGACTTTTAAATTAGTTTAGACTTAAATATATTTATTTTCTAGCCTTTCTTATTAAAGGTAAAGAAATTAATCTCTGGCTGAAGTAAGGCATGAGTACTTTGTCACAACATTAATGCTGCATCAGTTAATGCCAGAAAAAGATTTCAGAATTCATGGATGATAAAATGTCGAACAAATATAAAAATAGTTTTAAAACATTGTCAAACAAGAATGGTAGACTGAGATCCACAAAAAAAGAACAAAAATAAGTTTAGAGATAGTTTGCTACCAAGCTGCTTGCATTCAGAAATCAGCAGATAACACACAGATTCTACATTAATACACTAACCAAAACTAAAAACGCCAAAGAAACACTAGAAAAGGAAAAGAAGGGTGGATCGAGCTACTGGCTAAAGTGTTAGTGAGAGAACTTGGCTTTTAAGAGCTGGACTAATTGCATCCATTCCTCAAGCGAAATGGAACCTGACTGTGAAAATGTGAAGATTGACAAGAATCAGGACAAAATGAATCCAAAATATCAATAAACCTATTAAGAGCCATGTGAGAAACCAATCAATAGGGCAGGCAGCAGGGCACGGCTGCTGAGCAGTCCACTCTAATGCCATCAATAGCCCATGGGGAAAACTCAGCCTGTTGGTTTGGGAGAATGAAAGAAAAAAGGAACAAAGTAAATTGAAAATTCATTGTTTTCAGGGGAAAGCATACACTTGCAAGAATTTAATTTATTTCTGATTTAAGAGAAGTATCTGGTGCTGATTTGAGAGAGATTTTTATCACCTGCACCAAAACTGAGAAGGGAATGATGGTAATTGTAAGGTAGACTGTTCAGAAGTCGAGTGGCTGAGTTCTGGTGCTCTTCAGTTTCAGTGGCAAAAATCCAAAAACTGCAGTCAAAGAAGAAATGGCTCAACACTCAGCTCTGCAGAGCTTCTTACCCCCTTTTTAAAAATTTAATTTTCATGCAGCAACATGGTTGGTTTCTTTGCTGAAGAACTCTTAGTGAATTCCAAGGGGTCAGAATGCAGAGCTGTGAATTTATTTTAAAACCTTTGCAGAAGTCTTTGTGGAGGTAGACACACCGATGGAGCTAGCAAGGACTTGTCAAACAGCATTAAAATTGGTAAGAAATGGACTTTATAAACATGATGTGTTTCAAGTGTGCCTCTTTATCCAGATAGTTTCTGCTGCTGCCAGAGGCTTTGTTCTGGAAGCGTCCTCCTTATAGCTCCATAGGAACACAACCCAAATCTTCCCTCTGCCTGTGAGCAGCTACATCTCGGAGAACGCTTACGGTGATTCTGTGTTTGTAATAGTGCAGCTCACTACTGCCTTTCCTCCCTGCAACTGAGCTTCAAAAGCCACAGTTGAGCTTGAATATATATGGATTGCATCTCAAAAATGTCATTGTACCTTTTTGCATCCCTACAAATGCCACAGAACGGTCATGTGAAGTGAATGGCAAAGCTGTAAATCGCTATGTCACATGGACTATTCTTCAGTGTATAATTTTACTCAAGAAGTAGTGGTTTGAAGAGTTCCTTCACTTGATGGCTGCTGTAGGCTGTGGCTTTCTGGAATATCCCTTTCTCTGTTGTGAGTTTTAGTAATGCTGGGGCTGCTGCACTACTATTCCAAGATGCAAAGTTCTCCCTGTGCAAACTGTGGATTTAGAGCAGCTACCATGCATCCCTGCAGCTTTCTTTAGTACTGTATTGAAGGTCTTCCAGCATCTGTTTTCAGCCTCATTAATTAACTGCTGTGATACAGTAAAATGTAATATGTTTAAATTCTCATATCTGGGCCACTGAGCAGAAGCCAAAGTCAGCTTTCTGAGAAAGCAGTGTGCAAAAACCAAGTCTGCTTCATTGCTGTGTTCATTCTAGTCGTTGTAGTGAGGTCAAGTTCTTCAAAATCTGTTTAGTCCTTTATAAATCAGGAGATAAACTGTCTGTGGTTTGCAGTGAGAAGATCTTTACTCTTTCATCTATTAGGAATGCTGTTTATTTCAATTCTGTACCTTTCCTGCTTACTCCCATACCCTTCAACTATAATGCTCATTGGGCCTTGATACCTTTAGCTGTACTGGCTATCATATGATGCCTAGGCCTGAGATACTGGATTTTGACATGACGTAGCTCTGCTGTCTTCTTGGGTAAAATCCTGCAGTTGCTGATTCAGGTAGTGTAATTTTGCTATCATAAAACTTTAAATTTGCTTTTATTGGTGACCTTTTCTCCCTTTTGCTAAAGAAACACTTGGGACAGACCTACTTGTATCGCCTTTGCAGTGTACCAGTTACTGTTAAGCGTGCTCTGCTCTTGTCTTGGCTTTATTCTAACCTGAAACTCACCTGAGCTTCATGAATTACGTGTTTAATGCTGCATAAAAGTGTAGCAACAGCATTATCATTATCAAAGTGCTGTCTTTCCAGGTCAGTGGCTGATTCCTAGGCATAGGCTCGCTCTTTCTTTTTTTTTTTTTCTTGCCTTTGAACTCTAGTGTAATGATTCTTGTTACTTGACTGTGGTGTGTAACCCCATGTATGGCTTCAGTTTCAGCCTGAGTTCAGTATTTCTTTTGTCGTCTCCAGCACTTACTCTTATACTTCGATCGCTCCTCAGCAATTGTATTTCAGTGGAGGAAGGGTTATGTGTTTTCTCCATACTACTTGTGAATTTTCTGCTGCATCTCTGGCTGGCACCTGGAAATAAGCCCTTCTGCTAGCTTTGCACGTGTCTTTCTCTTATAAGTTAATGTGAGAGGTAGACAGTGTTTGTCACAATCTTAAGTCTGCATCTTTTCTACTAGTCATGATTCAGGTTTAAGTCTTTGATTCGCTCTGAGTTGCACTAGATACCACTGATAAATTATTCTGGATTTTGCTTTTAATATTAAATGTTTAAAATCATATGCCAGTGGCAATCAGCATAATCTGACATCCTGTTTTAGGTTTTTTTAACTGCAGAAGGAATGATCGTATTGGACAACTACATTTTTATTGTCCCTTTGCTTATCGTTGCTTGTTTATTGTCTCCCTATAGAGAAATCCCCAAATTCTTTGGCTTCTCTTAAATTTCCCAATATTTAGAATCTACTTATTGTAGCTTTTCAGGTGGTTTTTTTTTTTTTAAATCTACTGTATGCATCGTTGCATTAAATTCTGAATTGTGACAGAGGCAAAGGTTTCCAAAGTTTTAGAAACAGAATCTGGAGGAAAAAGATTTCGGGTCACTTCACACTTTTTTAATTTTTACCAATACTTATTTTACTTTAATAAACGTGTAATAGGATTTATTTCATAATGGAAAAAGTCTAAACTTTATGAATATCAGAGTAAGGCATGCTGAAAATTAATCTAGGTCACTAAAAATAGGATTTTATTTAAATTCATCAACTTTTTAAAAACTTTCAGTAAAATAGAACTTACTGACCAAATATGATTTGAAATTTTCTGTTAGCTCTTGCTTCTAACCAACAGAAGGAAGAACTGCAGCTATTTTTTGGTTTGTATCTTAGGTCTTATTGTTCATAACTATTTATTTCATTCAAGATACTAACCTTGGTTATAAGAAGTCAACAGCTGACAAGTCTAGAGGTATGAGCATTTCTGAGTGCAAATCGCCCTGGACTTTCAGATCGTATCCCAGTTATGCTTTTGTGTCAGTTCTTGCAGCTTTAAAGAAAATGCATTGCATTGGATATCTTGGGGTGCTTTCATTCCAAATGACTTTACATTTTTGTGACTATTAGTGCAGAATTTACTTTTCTAGGACAGCTTTTCTGTAGAGAGAACTAGTGTCTCTGTCTTGTTTTGTCTTTTCAGCTTGGTTTCCAGGGTTCTCTGTTCTGGTAAAGTTTGTTTCCCACAACTTGGAAACCTAAGTCCCACAGGACTTTATAGCAACATCAGTGAAAGCGTGAACTCAGTTTCTCATTGCCAAAGTACTACAGCAAGATCTATGTGTCTCGGCTCCCTCAAATCAATTCATTATTTAATTCACAGTAAGTTTTAACCTCCTTCCCAACTCACCATTTTCCTGAGATTATCTAGGTTTATGCGCGGCTCTAATGTTAACAGTGTGTGCAAGATCAACTAAAGGTTAAAGCATTTTTGTGCTGACAGAACACCCAACGTGTCAAACGGCAGGTTTGGTTGTTCTGAGATACAGCCTGCTGGCAAAAGCTACTAAACATAGCCGGGCTTATCGCTGTCCTAGCGAAGGGGAGCGTGGCATTCCTGTGACAGGAAGCCAGCACCGGCCACTTCAGACATGCCATTCGTCACTCTCCCTTACAGGGATTGAACTGGCATTCCTGTGTTTATCAGCTAAAATCAATTTTGAAAAAGCATCTGCCGTGCAGAATCCTCGCAATTGTTTGGCCTGATAGCTGCCGAATTTATCGTGTGCTAATCAGTTACATTATGGCACTCTGCAGGGAAAGAGGCAAAACAAAGCTAGAATAACGCAGATGATTCATAGACTTGGTTTGCGTGAAGCCAGACAGCTCTAGCGCTGCATGTCACTGTGACCTGTTTTCACTTTGTGAAGTCAAAATGAACCTTGAAACAGAAGGTCCCGCTGCATGTTAAAAACAGCAACAAACCTGGGGAGAGCCAGAAGCCTTGAAAGATGGTAATTGTCTCCATTTCCTACTTAAGTGACAAGGGGATTTGAAGGCAGTTAAGATCATAACAGAACCAGCGCCCTGTGGGTGATGCCAAACCAAGAGGTAACCAATGTATTCACATTTGGGGTTTTTTTAGCTTTAGGAGTCTGCATGGCACAAGGAGTCAGTTTTACATCTTTGTTTCAGTTCCTTCAGTGCTGAATTTACACTTTCTAAAGCCATCGACAGTGTAAATGGCAACGGCTGTAGTTGCCTGGGGCGTGTACTGGGGCCCTGCAAGGACCAGTAAACACACAGCCCGAGTGGTTCCAACGCAAATGCCACTTACAAAGTGTGCTGCGTAACTTGGTGTAGGGCAGTATTGCATAGTTCTGTAGAGCAGTCAAGGAAGTGCAGTCAAGTCAGGCTTGTGAAAAATAGGTCTGAAAAAAAAACCTGTGCAAGTCAGACCTGACTTTCTTCAATTTTAATCTTGAATCTTACTTGAGAAAGGAAAATTATCCCAGGAGATATTTCTTTATTTTAGGGTGCTTTCTGCTTTTCCTGGGTTCATAAATAGCACAAGAGCAACCTAGCTGAAAAGCAGAAACATGTGTCTTGAAGCAAATGCTACTCACAAGACATTAAGTGACCAGCTATACTATTGTAGTACTTCCGATACATCTCTGCTGGAACCTAGACATTTAATAATTAAAAGCTTATTAAATTTATTTTTATTATTATTCTTTAAAATCTGATAAACTGACGTTTTTATGGGTTTCTTCTAGATATAGTTTGTAGTTTAGGGATAAAAATGTGGAAAAAGCTCTCTTTATTACAGTCACCTCATTCTCCTGAGAGAATCCATGCTTCACGGGAAGAAGCTGTAGATTCGCATAGAAGAAAGAGAAAAACACAGGATTAATCAATATCTAAATTTGACTTTGTTCAGCTTCTCAGCAGAGAGGAACTGCTGTGAGGAGGTGAATATCCTCTCCTGGGAAAGGGACTTGGCTGCCCCTTGTGCAGGGGCTGGCTCCTCTCTAGCCACAGGAGAGGTCCTGCTGCCAGCTGCAGAGGTCACTGCTCATTCGCCCTCTGGCTTGAAATGGAAAAAAGGAAACATAGCCAGAGAAGAACGAAAAAAAATATGCAAAGAAAAGGAGGCAGTGTAAGGCCAAAGGCAAAAATGTGGGTTGTTAAGGGTGTACTGCAGAGGAAATGACTAGAAATGGAAAGAAATCTGACAGATGGGGAAATGGACTAAATGTCCTGGGGCAGGATCGATGGTCTTGGCAACCAGGATGTTGACATGCCACCCTTACACAGGAAAAGATCAGAAGGGGCAGAGAGAGGGGAAAGGGAGGGAACACGCGGGCAATGGAGATCTTGTTTGAGGATTATCCATCTATTGTATCGTAATGTGAACAGCGTTGCTGGAGAGGGAATATAGTATTGTTTCTGGCTCTCCCAATACAATATGGCATCCTTGGCTGCTCTAGCCCTGGCAACAGAAGCTAAGTTGAAACTAAGTGAAACTAATTTGCAAAAAGTTTTTTGTTTTTTGAAAAAAAGAGGAGCCTAACCGCATGTTTAGTATTTAATCAATCTCGAGAAATTATTGTTGAAGCAGTAAGACTGTGGAATGCTGCGTGCTCTTGGAAAGCCATTAATATAGCTGCTGGTGCTTAGCTTTGAGACTGGAGGAAAAACGGGTTGATCTGAGGGAGCAAAGAAGTGGATTAGAAAGGAGAGGTAATAGCGAATGGAGCAAGATAGGCAGATGAATATTTGGTGCTTGGGGTACTGGACCAAGTACTACTACCAAATTCTGTCATAGCAGATCAATCTTTACCACTTTTACACTGAATATGAAGAATAAAAGCCTATCTTCCTGTTATTTTCTGCCCATGTCCAGCCTCTGAGGTCCTCTGGGTGGGCAAGTTCTGTCAGCTCTCTGTTCATAAAAACTAAGCTTATTAATATGGGCTGGATATCATTCGGGATGAGTTGGACTGGATGCTAGCAGTGCCTGCTCCTTCTGTTGACTCCAAAAGGAATCAAGGTGACCAGCCTGTGGATGAACTCCTTATGCTGTGGGTACCTCAAGATATGCTCGTATGTCCCAAGTCCCATCCATAGCATATTTGACTGTACTGAAACATTCTGGCATGCAGCCAAACCGCTACATATGGTTAGCAATATCCATAGGTACCTGACAAGAATGCATGTGCATAACCAGGATTGACTAGGAAAAAAAGGATTGCACGCTTTTAGTCAGCCTTCAGTGGCTGTTGGTAAAGTGTCTTTCTGTAGCATGAAAATTAAATGAACAGCTTCTATCTAACATTCAGGGACTACTTTTCACTGAAATTAAACCTCTAGAGAGAGACTTCAGGTTTGCCTTTGATGGGTTTATTCTGGGGTTGTTTTTTTTTTTTTTGATTGTTCCCCACCCTCCCCGACCTTTCCTGCATGAGGAAAGACTTGTAGGCAGAGGTAAGAGCTTTTTTTTTGTCTTTAAACTATGTGGCAGGGCTGAGCAATTGAAGAAAAAGATACGCTTTTGGCAATGCCATTCTGAAATGAGCAATTAAATAGAGGTGGAATAGTTATTGTCAGACTGATTTCCTTAGTTGAAATACTGACAGATGATTACTGGTGATTGTTTTTCCTGTGTTTTTATAATCCTTTTAGTTCTGCCAGTGTGGCTGTGCTGTGAACCAGGTCAGGGAATAGAACTCGTTTTAAAGTAAGATTTATGGGGGAGTCGGGGAAATGTTATACACTGCCATCGAGCCAGGTCAGCTCTCCAAACTGTCTTATAAAATGGCCAACCAAATAGCTGTGGAAAGGCAACTGGTGGTTTGGGGAGAGAGATGGGAGAAGGAGAAAGTGGGATGGACAGAGCAAGAGCCTCTTCAGCTGATGTTGCTGGCCAGAGAATGTCTCATGAAACTCAGCCTCAACTCCAGTGCATTTCTTTAGAGGCATGAGTAGTTTAAAAAGTACTTAGCCCCATCTGGTTGCCAGGTATCCTTCCTGCCTCCAGACTGTCCCTGGCATCATAGCAACAATAGATGTTTGCGTAGCCACATGTTAAGCAGACGCAAACTGATAGAAAGATGCTCTTTCTGTAAAAATGAAATTAACAGAGTTCTAGGTAATAGAAATAGGAACTTAATTGTGCCGGAGCTCAGAGACACGGCTGAAAATTGCTAAGCTGAACTCTACCTACCACATCTGTCACCAAGCCAGGAGGATCATGCATGCACTATGATTGTACCCAGAGGGACAGAGAAGGAAGAACTACAGAACAAATAGTAGAAATGGAGGTTTCCCATCTTATAGAAATCTCTCAAAATAGGTTAGTCAATCCTTGCTATACAAGTATCATAAAGATGATCTTTGAGAAAGCCCTGAAGGTAAGAGAGAAAACACAAGGCATTTGAGACCTGAGATGAGTAGGAACACAGTTTCTGTCCTCTGTGGTGTGGATGAAATCTAGTGGCAATATTCATGAGATGGCTCAAGACCTTTCTTTCTGTAGCAATTCATCACTGCTGCAGACCTCAGAAAATGATTGCACGAAACTAACCTTGAGGTGAAACAACGATGAGACTAGACTATATATTTTGAAATGCAATGTGACTGTGCCTTGAAGTTGGATGTGTCTTAAATCAGTAATCATAATTAAGAGTGAGAGGGAATTTTCATATCTGCTCCTGTGCACTGGCTTATGTGAATGATTATAAAACATTTATATATATATAATCAAATCTATGTATAAGGGGACTGCCTTTTAGAGAGAAAGCAAGCTAAAAATCTGTGAAGGTTTGAAACGTACGCAATTCTCCAAGCCTGCAGCTGTAGACTCATCTGAATATCAGCTGTGATGTGTTGCTTACTTTGTGAGTTTTTTTGCTGACCAACTGTTGTGTTGTGAAAAAAAGACCTTTGCATACTTAGACCAGTATCAGCTCAGGAAATGGACAAATATCAGCCATGGGAATGCGTCTTGTACAGCAAGATGCCTGGTGATCATAAAGCCTTGATGCTCTGTCTGTGGGGTGAAGGAAAGCATTTCTCTAACTAGGAGGCAAGCGCTTTGCATAGCTTACTGACTTGAGTGTAAAAAGATGCCATGTGCTCTTGGTGCCCCTAAGACTCACTATGTGATCTCAAGAAGCCAACAGACTTTTTGTCCTGCTTCAGTTTGTTTCTGTCTTGTGAAGAAGTCTATTGATTCCTCCTATTTACAAAAAAAGATGCATTTTTCTTTCCTTTCCATTTCTCAAGTTGTAGTAGACTCTGAAAATGAGTAGGCATGGTAGGCTCCAAAACCACAACAAGGCTCTGAGATGTCTTATGAATAAGTAGCTGAAATGCAGAACCTGAACCATATTTTGCCTTGCAGCCTGCTTAGAGATGTTTTACTTGGACTTTCCCAACTTTTTATACCTGCTCAGGTCCAGACTGAATTTGAACATTGTATTTTTGATCAAGATAACATGAGTTCTAGTTTCTGTTCCTTAAATAAACTTCTGCTCAACTTAAACTCTTAAAGTACTGAAGTATTGAGGTAGGAGGTAACAAGACTGCTTACTGGTGCAGAGGAAGAAGCTCTGTCTGTACTTTGAGCTAACCAAAAATGATGTGGATAAGTACTGAGCCCTAACAAACAGGATTAGGGGCAGGATGAGATTACAGGAACTTGTAGCAAGCTCATGTTTGTCCGCAAAGCACTATGTTTCCAGAGATGGGAACAGGAACAAAATACACAAGGTTTTTCTTCTGAAATGTGGTTGTGAACTTCAGAAGTAACATGCTCGTAACTTTTTAATACAGCCTATGGCGTTCTTGCATGACTTGAATGAATTTTATTTGCTAGCAGCTAAATCTAGATTCTGCTGCCTGTTCAGACTTTCCTGATTAATGGAACTAATCATGCCAAACTAAGTGTTTTCTTGCAATGTACTTTGGATATCCAAAACTATAAATTGAGTACAAGCACCCACAAAAAATTTCTGTGAGCGTTCACTAACAATGTCTTTCTCTCACGCGTACCCTTGTATTCATTCAGCATTAGCTTGAGGATAATTATACGTGGTTGAATATTATCTTCTGTGGTTTTTTGTGTGGTGTGTTTGTTTTGGTTTTTTTTTCCCCCTGTACTGTATCAGATCAATGGCTGACAAATGTATAAGATGGGATACTGAGCATTTATGTGTGTTCCACTTCTCTACTTTGCTCTATATCTGCTTAGAAGTCAATAGTATTTCTTTAGAGCCTATCAACTGCTCATTTTATTGGAGTAAGTGTTTGCCTATTACCATAAGTCAACAGATAACTAGGAAAACATGTAACATTTTGGGGAGTAAAATCCTATAAGGATGTTTTTTAAAACTTTCTGCACTCTCTTGTGCAGTTTCTACTAGTCCACAACTGGCATTGTATTGCTTAACTTTTGTTTGAGGTGGTTCTTTACAAAACAAAAACAAAAAAACCAACCCCAAATCTTTGCTTTTCTGTATTCTCATTAAGGCTTTTTTGGGGGAGGGCATTGGGTGGATGACTGAGTTAGATGTCAGCTCTTCCATTCTGGCAGTCTTAGAGAAGATGTGACTGTACAGTAAATAGTTAAATTGTTATGTGTGTTTCAATACTTAAAATACTCCAAATAGCAAGTTAATAATAAAGCACAGTTGATATTGGGAGGCCAAAATTATGCTCTAGTGTAATACTTCAATGGGTAATCTGAGCTTTCCAAATGAAAAGACTGTCTGAATGTGTCTGTTCACTCATACAGGGAAATTTGAGTCACTCAGTAAGAGTTTGTACTTGAGTTAGTGAGGTAAAGTTGGAGTCTGAATTGCTTTAGCTGGAAGAGGAAGCAAAATGGTGTGTGTGAGTAAATTACCAATAGCATTGGAGGTGAAGGGGATGCAATAAAGCATATAGATGGGTTTTTTTGCTCTGCATAGTTCTATGAGGTTTGGGGTTTGAAATGTCAGCATGCAACTTTCAGGTATTATCAGAATGTAGATATTACAAAATAAATATTGTGGATTCCCTCAGCCCTAGGGAATCATGCATATTTGAGTGTTCTGTCATGAATTACAGGTGATGTTTTCAGTCAGAAGTTTTGAATTCCAATAGTTATAAAACCTACAATAACTCTTGCTACTTACACCCCTAGTATCCTCTTATAAGGAATAAGAGCAAAGCCTGAATCTTGGACCTTCCAAGCGTCAGTTCGAATCTTTGCTGTTCAAATTTGACTGGTGACAAATGATCTTTAGTTTAGCAAGAAGAGGATGTTACACACACTGTCTGCAATAACTTATGCAAGTCATTGCTTGAACCCTAGGGTTTTTTTTAAGCTGTGCTTATATGTGGTGGCACAGATGCAGTGTCTCCTTACTGTATACCTGCTCACCACCTTCCCAAATGTTTATTGCCTGTGCACATTTACCAATGTTAATGTGAGTTCAGAAGTGATGGAGTACGTTTCCAGGACTCCTTATCCCAGCATAGAAAGTGCTATCTTACATTTATCCACGCCACACTGACAAAGAATCCTTTCTACAGAAGNATAGATAAAATGTACTTATTCCTGTGATTTTTATATTCAGCATTGTTCGGATTCCTTGCAGCAAAATCTGCTCACCTGAAAAATAATGCTGTGCTGTGACATGTGTATTGTGAACTAGTGAAACTGTTAACCTGTTAATTCATCCAGGGTTAGGTACGAAACATTTTTCCTTAAAAAAAAAAAAAAAAAAAAAAAAACCCACACAAAAAACCCCCCACCAAACAAACAAATGGAAACCATTCTTGTGAATTCACCAAAGCTTACTTTGAACTTGGAAGAGAATGCAAATCCTAAAGTATTAGTGAAACATTTGTAGTATTTTTCCTAACTCAAACAGGTAAGCTAAATCTTTTACTTCACAAGGACACTCCCTTGTTTAAAGTTGGGCACTGGCCTTTAAGTCTTCTTTCTGGATTGTGTTTCTAGTAACCCCTGTTCCAGCTGTTGTCTCTTATCTATGAGTATGTGTAACTCGGTAACATTCTTTTTCCTTTAGCAGAATACTTGAGACCCAAATGAACTGTTTTTAAATCCTGCCTGTTAAAGAAGGCTTTAAAGTAGAATGTGATTTTTCTTCTTTTTTTTTTTTTTTTTTTTT
>VZSC01013768.1:38215-160943 GCA_013398225.1 Steatornis caripensis | reverse complement strand
TTTTTTTTTTTTTTTTTTTTTTTTTTTTTTGGAGATAAGGTAGCATCATCTTTTCTCTGACCTAGCTAGACATGAACATCAAAGCTCTATGAAGGTAAGGAATGTGATACTCAAGATTATACTAAGAGAATGCTTGCAATAAACCAAATTATTCAATGCAGTCACTCCATCAAATTGATACAATCTATCTCTGTTAACAAACCCACTGCGTTGTGTAACATCCTACTTGTTCTCACATTGTACTGCATGTACTGTTGTTACCGTTATATGATAACTAGTCAAAATCCCCATCTCTTTTCATTAACTTGAAAAAAAACAAGTTAAGTTCTGTCAATGTTGCATTGATGTTTCTATTTCGGAACACATTTAGGTTTTTTCTTTATACTTCAGAAGAAACACTTTTATATGTTCTAGAAGGTAGGGCCAAGGGAGGCTCTTAATGCTGTCTTCAACTACCTAATGCAAAGTTATAGAGAAGGAAGAGCCAAGGCTCTTGCTGATGTTCACAGTGAAAAGCCAAGAGGAATTACATATGTCACTTCAAGAAAAATCCTAACTGTGCTTTGTTTCATTACAAATATAGCAGCTCTTGCTGTCAAATGAGTCCCACTGCCACTCTGGGAAGTGTTTGTCTTCATGCCTTGCAACTGTACAGAGTTTGTAGTCTAGAAGTTATAAATACATGTTTGAACGTCCCAGTTTAACTGTTGCATATCAGGAAGAAAAATCTAAGTCTGCTTCTTAAACTGTCTTAAAGCTGTCTGAATATCATTGGTAGGGGTGGGGTGGCGTAGCAGAACATGTCTAAAGAAAAACATATCATTAGATTGCGAATGTCCTGTGCATGACTGATTAATTTTAAAGTTCTTTTCATCACCCTGAAAACTGGCCTTTTCTATTCTGGTATGAAAAGGAAAACCAGCTCAAATTCGAAAGATAAGTAAGCTGTCACAGGGTCAATGCGGGGACTATGGATTTGTCTCTGAACATAAACAAGGTTTTTCCTCATTGCTTAATACTCTAAGGTTGGTGTAGCTGTTCTAAATGGGAACCATGTGTACAAGGTTAGGGAGGCGGCTTCTAATCTGACAAACTGATTTGTAGGTATGTGATGTTGTCTGATGTCAACCGAAGTTGCACATAATGCATTGCAGGGTGAGGGTCGTTGGGTTTCGTTTTCCCCACCCTTTCTCTGGACCTGAGAAAGCAGCTTGGGGTGTTACTTGCTGTACAAAACTACTTGTTTGGGGAACAAGAGGGTTCTTTTTGCCATTCCACTTATGTGCCAATACCTGGAAAAATCTTGGCGTACTTTTTTTGTCTTACGCTACCAACAGACTCCTGTGAGGCTCTTTGGCTCAGTCGGTTTTGGCTCAGTACTTAGAGGATAAATTCCTGAAGTTGCATACCTAGGCTTCCTTTTGGGTTTGCCTTGATTTAATAAGCTATACATAGGACAAAACAGAGCTACTAACCAGTGCAAGTAGATCTGAAACTTACCTAAAACTTGATTCCTGTAAGAACCTGATACTTATTACTAAAAATTCTTCTAAACAAGAACCAAAATGTGAAAGTCAGTTGGTGACTCAGATTTAAGCACTACTGCCCCTAAACGGGATCAGCAGAGCACTCCTTCACTTAAGGGGCAAAATATGAGGAGGAATGTGGTTATTCCTCCTTGTATTTTAAGGACATTAAACAGAGTGCAACTGACTCCTAGTTGAAGTATACTCTTGAAGTATTTGTTCTCACTGACTCTGAATTGATGTTGTCTGCCAACTGTGGAAGGTCAATTGATTTCCCTGTGAAGTTTATAGCCAGCTGCTTGAAAGAAAAACAGTTTTTAACATCCTAACAATACTAATAGGAATTTAGTCCTAGGCTCCGAGAGAAAATAATGTCAAGAGAGGCAAAAAGTGTTACTGTGGAAATGCAGTTTTCCCAGGCAGAATTTCTAGTATTACGGCCTTAACTCCTAAGGTAACCAATGAGAATTACTAGTAGTGCTCTACTGCACAATTGCAGTGTTACCACTTTGTCATTCTACTTGCTACAAAAAGGAGAGAGTTCCTTTTCCCGGGCTAAGGGGCAGAGTTCTGAAAGTTTGAGTTTACACAACCGTGTACGTAATATTATCCCAAATTTGCATGCGTACCTAATGTACAAGTAGGTTATCAGGTTACTAGTGGCCACTTAAATGTCTAACTGTACTACAGATAACCTGGAAAACCAAAAGTACAACACGCACTCCCCAAACTGCAGATTTTAGTGCAGTTTTCTAGCGCATGTATTGAATTTGGAGGTTTTTAATAGCTATCTTTTAAATGGCTATATTTGTGTAGTAGTGTGGGGGGAACCATTCTCAGGAAAACATAGTTAGTTGTTTATTAAAGAAGCAATTATCTTTGAAATCCTGAACGGGTCAGCAGGACTCATGATATCCATCAAGAAAATATTGGCATTTCTAGTAAAAGGATGACAGGTTATTTACCCCAAAAGTGAAACACAGTGGTTTAAAAGCCCAACTAGGTCCCCATGCTCTAAAAGCTTGTTTACTTTTCATAGTCAAAAGTATTGTCAGAGGCCTAATTAGATGGAAGTGATACATTAACACTCAGAGAGCTATGAGTTATATGAACACTTCTTACTTTCAGCAGTGTTTGCTGCACTCTTTGGTTGTTTATATTGTGATAAGGCCTAGAGACAACGTGTATTAGACACATGGAAGCATGTCCCTGCCCTTAGGATTAGGAAGGAATGAGAAAGAGCAGATATCCAAGACAAATATGTGTGTCAGAATACAGAATAATGTCAGAATAAGAAAAATACAGTGATATACAACATCTTACTGTGTCAGACTGAAACACCACAGCTCGCCTCTCGCCATGTAATGGTTCCAGTTAATTGTGTCCCTAATGGAAGCTGCAAGGTGGGATTTGAAAGAAAATATAAGCGACTTTGCAGCATTGACTCCAGTAAAATTGTTGTGAGAGAAGACAGGAGCATGCTTCTTGGATGAATGTAGAACTTTGTAAACACTGGTGATAAGCCTCTGTCAGGGGTCATAACTCAACTTGCTACCTGGGTCTTAAAGGATATTTACCTTGTGTTGTCTTGGTCTAGATTGCCTGTAGGAATGGATATTCACACAGCATAAGCCAAACTGGCTTTTCAAAAACGTTATTAGTAAAACACTTCATAACCACTTTAAAAAGATGTCCCCTGCATAAGATTTATCTTTACAGCTTAGCTCAGTACAGATATACAGAAAGAGAGAAAACAGGCCAGTAAGGCGATAATCAATTCTTGTTCTTCTTATGAAAGAGAAAAATACAAAAGTATCATGAATACCTCCACAGCAAGAGAAAGGAAAAACGATCTCTTGGCAGTTGGTGTTTTTGTGTGTTGGGGGTGGGATTTCTTTGCTTCTTGCTGGAGTTAACAGATCTTTTCCTCTTGAAGTTATGCCAGCCACCTAGAAACATTACTTTCAAAGGCTATTTTTTCTTTTAAATTCAGGTTTTGTTCTGTTTAAAGAGTCTACTGGCACAATCTTCTTTTAATATATCCATCGATGACACTGAACAAAGGAAAAATATTTCATCACTATGTCCCTAAAAAGGAGTGCCAAAAACAAAAAGGAAGCTGAAAAGAGAAATAAATCCTAGTCTCCAAAGTTTCCTCTTCGGTGAGACCAAGATACACGAGCTGAGTTATCAAAGTGCTTAGGTAGGCATATGCTATGCATTACGTCCTGCAGGATATACTGCAAATTGAAATACAGAATAGATTCACTTGGGATTTTTTGCTTTGTTTGAACAGTTGAAGACTATTGCTTATTCCTTTTGCAAGTCTTCAGATAAACATCTCTCTACAAGTATAGTATTTGGTTGTTCTCTCTGTCTAGGAAGACTTGATTTATGCTGCCTTTCTCTTTGCCCCTTATGTTGAAATTAGAATAGTGCTATGGGGAAAAGAGTGAACTGAAAATTGCAGGAGTAGAGCACTTGTATATTTAATGCAGTGGTCTTTCCCTATGGGCATTCTGATTAGGGTAGGTGGTCTAATAGATTCAGTATGACTGGACAGCCTGCGTGAAATGAATCCTTAACTGTGTGGCAAAAGCAAAACTCAGTTTAGCCTCATCCTAATGGTGATATCTTACTAAATTTACTCATTTGTCTGGTCAGGTTTCTTTTCGAGGACAGTCTTTCATTTGTCAAAGTAAATAAGAGTCTTTGATAGCAGATATGATAGGAGGTAAGAACAGCTACAAACTGCATTGAATTTGGGGTGGCCAGAGAAAGAATAGAACTGAGGATTCTCCTTGCTCATCAGGTTAAGTTCATCATTTCAGACACTGTAGTGCAATGCCAGCCCAACATCCATGCCAGAAAAAGTGCAAGAATATAGGTGCCCCACATATCTGCTGTACTCTGTAACTCATCTTCAAATGCACTTTCTAGGAAGTGGTTTGAAACCTCTTTGGACTAAGGACAACACTGGCTTTGCGTCTCCAACTTTTGGGCAGAATTTTCTCACCACTTGTCTGTTCTCTATGATCTGGCCCATCAGGAGAACAACGTGATCGTGTTGATGTATGTTTTAGATGCTTTCTGCACACAATGAGTCATATGGGCCCTTTGAGGATTTAAGTGCCATTCTGCATGATCTCTGTATCTGACTGCTTCTGGACACGTACGCAAAGGGCCTGTATGGCATCCTAAGAGCCCTCAGGTCAAAGAGGACAGTGCCTAGTCGGCACAGAACAGTCCTGACCAGGGGAATGGGGTTTGGTGTCCAGCATTTGCAGAAGCTCTGTGTCCCAGCGCTGTCTGTTGTGACTATGATCCTTGCTAGCAATTATACTTAGAAAGACTTTATCCACTGTACGTAAGTTGTCTGCTGCATGCACTAACCTTTTTTGCTGGATATCGCTGGGATCATACACATGGAACAGAATTTGTCTGCTCCTAGCAAAGTCTCCTAGTGAAAACAACCTATGTTCTCCTTGTTTATGCCTGGGCAGTGATTGCCACCCCACTGGGGATGTCTGGAGTAAACAAAAGTTGAGTTTGGTCCTAAGTATAGAGCGCAAAATATTCAGGTGAATTGCTTGTGTATGTTATGAATTTACTAGCTTACCCAATGGTATAACTGACTATAATGCAGTTAGATTTTCATGTCTAAACTGTCAAGTGATTAAGTGGTTTTCATTAGCATAAATGCTCAGCTTTTTGCATTTGCGTCAGAGAACTTCAAACCACTTTGAGACAGCTTATATGGCAGATCAGCCTCTCACGCAAATAGCTTATTCCCTTTTCCCACCACTCCAATATACAGTTAAACGAGAATATTTTAAGGCAATTGCTCTATGTGCTTGCTCGCTCTGATTCTCTCAATCAATAACTTTAATTTTTGAAATGCCACAATTATAAGCATTTTCTCTGTGATAAAGCTGAGGAAGTGAGCCTCAAGGAACTGAGAAAATCAGGGGGTTTTTCCTGTACAGTTGAAAGCTGCCATACTGTTTTCTTGAAGTGGAATGTACCTTTTCATATAAATAATGTTAGGGGTTGAGTGAGGGAACAGCACACAATTTTTATTGTACATACTGTATTTAATTTTATATAACTACCATAAGGCTTTCTCTCGGTATAAACAATATATTTGCTTCAAATCATTGTTTTCAGACTCTGAGCTGTAAATTATTTATGAGTATTATTCCTGGCAATATACATATGCAATCATATGGGATGATGCATCAGGAGCAAGATACCAAAATGTGACCAGATTATGCAATAGCTAGGAAAGTGAGGATCCAGTATAGATAAGTGATGACTTTACAAAGTACTTCAGTTATGTTTGTCAATATTAAGACAGTAAACTAAACTGAAAAGATCTTTGTAGTGAATAGTCAAAGGAAATTACTGCAGTCACACAAAATTCTCTTTAAAATACTAACAATCTATTTAATCTATTCAAGGTATAGCCCATCCACAGAGTATTTGAGTATGTTTCATGGAGTTTTGCCTCCTGTCTGCAGACTAGCCTGACAGACACATAAGCTTTTTGTGACACATGCTTGAATAATCAATTCCGTAGAGGTGGAATGTAAGCATACGGTGCTGATACATGCCTTTGTATTGAAGATTAGTGTTGAAACTAGAAGGCAGAACAATTATTCTGCTATACTGTACCTAGTCAAAGAAAAACAAGCACTTTCAGAAACATTGCAAACTGGTATAGAGTATGAATGGATGGAAAGAAATGTTGTGTTAGAAATAATACTGTAGAAGGGGGTAATGTGAACTAGGGAATGTCACCTAGCTCCAACAAAGCCAGAGCCTGTTAGACCTCTAAATAACTTAGTAGAAATATATTTGCCTGTATCGTCCACCACTTGGAGCTAATAGTTCACGGTAAATGTTCCATGTGCATTCCTATAACCTCCTGCTGACATAAATGAAAGTGCCCCCTTTGAGCAAAAATGCTAAAGCATGCCCTCACTTACTGAATATTCGTTGAAAGATGCTATTGAAAAATGAAATGAAGAAAGAAACAAAAACATTTCTGGAGGAATTTTTAGCCATGTGGCTTGAAATCTGACAACAATTTGGAAAACATACCATATGGGACCTTGGAGGGGCTGCTCACAGAGGTAAAAATATTAATGTGGCGGCTGGACTCTCAGCCCAGAAAAGAAGCACATGTTAGTTTTTGCTGTGCATTGCTAGCAGGGAAAGCGAAAAGGCGTAAGACTGAGGAAGACAGAGCATCGCTAGCATGCAAAGCACGGCTGACGAAGAATTGGGGATGTCAGTTAAAGCTGGTTGAGCTGCCCTCTCTCTGCAGCTGAGTGATTGCCTTCACAGGCATTACCTAAAATTGCTAGTGGGCCTGCTCATATAAGCACCCATCTACTGCTGTTCCACTGAAATCCTGGCAAGAATGTAGGCCTTCATTTTAGACAGTGTTTTTCTAGCAGCAGAAGTTAGTAGGGTACATTCCCATCTTGGTTTGTGCTGGAAATGATGGTGGTTGCAATCTGCATAATGTTACTGTTACTATTCATTCTTACATTAAAAACAGAAAAGTGAACGCGTGCTAATGCAACTGTTTACAGCTCTGCTACAGGCTATAATTGGGCCTGAAAGAGCAAATGGGAGTCACCCCTTCTAAAAGGGAAGAGTTTGACCTTATCTTTTGGTTTATTCTTTGCTTTAAAGCGAGATGTGTCAGGTTCCCTTTCCATGTATACATTTCAAAGCAAGAATAGGTATATTTATATTTTCACTAATGAGGATATAATTTTCATATTCAAAATTTCAGCCTAAATCTATCTAGGAATTTAGCTGAACTTTATAATCTATAAAGGGACCTCATGAATTAATCTTTGGCTAACTCAGGAATTCTATATTTTGAACAAACGGGCCCTATTCTTCATATTTCCTGACAAAGGTTCCTTAGCAGAGGCACCCAGCCCAGGCCTCTCATTGAGACTGGCTGCCCCCACCCCCAAACACACTGGAGTGCATTCATGAGAGCATTTCAAAGTGCAATCAGGAATAAAATAATGCTTGTCAAAATGAACAAAGATACATTTTGTTACATTAGAAAAAAAACCAACAGACTAGCAAGTATCTGCTCACTTAAGGGTTGATTTACAAAACTTCCGTGGCTCACAATAGGGCTTAAAATCTCTACATCCAGTTAGAGAGTGCTCTGAAGCAATATATCATTCGGAGTACTTTAGAAAGGAGACATCTGTTTTTAATCTTAAAAATCAGCGGCACAATATGGCCCAGGGCTTTCAAACATTATTTTTCAACAGGTTGCAATTTTTTTTTCTTTCTATTGGTTCTTAAGTGATGGACCTTTTCTGCCACAAACCATGTGTAAATTAAAATCCATGTGTGGAAAAATGCTTGTAGTGTTATGATGTGTGCATTAGTGTTTTTGGAACCAAGACATTCTTTCACTCAAGTCAAATTTGTGAGTCTTGCCCCCTGGCATGAGCAATTCACTTCCTGCACTGCAGCTCCCAGAGGGCGTGAAGCTCGGCTTGGATTTATTTTTTTTTTTAGTAAACCATAAGAAAATTGATACCATGTGATGTAAAGACTTTTCAGCATGTTAAACATACTCATTTCTTTTCAGATGAGAAGGATTGAGGTTAACATTTGTTTCAGATTTCCAGCAATACCATCACTGCTGTGTAATAGCTGAAATGGTTCCATCTATCCTGTTATGAAGTTACTTTATTTCTTGACAAGACGACGTTATGTACAAGGAAAATTGGGGGTAGGGAGAATCAAAACTGTGTGAAATGTTTAACCTTCCACCACAGTTCAACAAAGTTGTGGATTTTCTTTTTTTTTTTTTTAAACAAAAGCCATTGGCAAACTGCCTAGATTTCGTAAGGCTACTCATGCTATGTAAGCCCCCAAAGATCACAGTGTTTCTGGCTCAAGACTGAAATCACGTTGAGCCAAAGCTGAAGAAAAGTTTTAAACTGTTTACTCAAACAGTTCAAGAAGCAACTGTCAGTCATGATGCTCTTAAATGTTCTATGTGAGCTGGCTGTCACTTCTCAGACAAAGATGAACAGTAATCATAACGCATTGTTTGACTTCAAATACTTCCAGAAGTCATGATGGCGGTCAGTGGTAGGTGGCATATGGTATCTGTTATTTCTGTTGAAACTGCGTGCTGGAAAAAGGAGCAAAATGATAAATTTGCTAACTCCACAGTAATACTCCTTAAAACTTAGCTACATAAATCATCATGAAAAAAATTGAAGGAAAATGTTCTCCGTATAAACAGATTTCTAATCCTAATACTGTAGAATGCAAGTTCCTACTTAGAAGCCTAGAAGATATCATGGCTGAAAGAAAAATGCTTTGTTCTGAAAAATGGTCCAGTGATTTGCAACTACTGGTGAATTCAATGCAGAGAAGTTAAGAATGCAATCAGTGATCTGTTAACCATTTGTGATTTTGGTTTTTTGTGGGGGTGTATTTTTGGTTTTGGGGGGTTTTTTGTGCCCCCCTGTCTCTGAGAGGCTGTGTCATGGTCAGCACCAGGGTTTCTCAGTGTAATTTCCAGAAAAGCTGAGTCAAAGCTTTTTGTGCACAAATATCTTTAATTACAACAACTGATATCACTTGGAGGGGGCAGGGGGAAATTATTGGACTAAGGGATTCAGTGCCCAAGGCTTTGGGTGTTTGTTTTTTTTTTTTCCCCAAACTGTATTAGTTTCAGCAATGTGAAGACACTATTATTCTGCTCACTGTGATATCTTCAGACCATCACAACTGTAATGGTACTGGTGTTTTAGCCAATTCATTTATAAACTAAAATAAAGAAGTCCATGTAATATTTAGTGCTTGAAGGAAAAGAGAGGCAATGTAGCTTGCTCAGTATCTGATCATCACGTGAGTGTTTTGACTTTTGTGCAATGAATTTACATAGTATACTTCAAGACACCAAAAAATGGTCAGCCAACAAGTTTTACAAGCTATAGTGACACTTCAGACTCACATATGCAGTAGCATAACTGCAAGCTCATAAGTGGCTGCTGTTTTTCCTACTCAGGACGAAATTTGACCCCTTACAAGAGCAGGAGTTGCCAGCTCTTTACTTTTTAATGAAACCTGAAATCAGTCCAGCATGCTTAAATATCTAGCCTTGTATTATAGCCCACATTTAGTAGCATCCCTAATCTGGCTTTACTTTTGATATAGTAATTTTATAAATGGATTGATCCTCTGTGCTCTGGAAATCTTTAACAATCTCTTTAATTAGAAATACACCCCTTTTTCCACATAAGAAGGACTTTGTGTTATATTAAAATCAAGAAGCATGGGGATTTGTTACTTTTTGAACTTTAAAGAAGTTCAGTTTAGTTCAGATTTCAGAATAATATTTGAGATGGCTTATGTTCAACCCAATCTTTTATGAAGCTAGAACGTCATGGACCCATTCCTTCATATCTTGGACAATGAATACCAAGTCTTAACTGTGGGGCAAGTAACGACAAGCAAGGAGAGAAGGGATGAGAGTATTCCTCTTGGAAATGGAAGCGCCTGCTTAAATGTTTTGGTTACTATGCTGACTTCTTTTCAATTTCATTGTAAGCTTAGATTTCTCAATAGATTTATTGTAGCTGGGAGTAAAGTTGTCAGATTTGTTTCTACAGCACCAGTATAAGGTATTTTGTTACATTGCCATGCACTTCAAAGAATAATTTGATTAATTTATGTTCAAGCATCCAGTATATTCGAGGCAAATTATATCAATGTTAAAGTGGGTGTTCAATTGGTTATGTTTGAATGAACACAGAAAAGATCAATTAAATGAACATCAAGAAGCTTACAAAATGGAGTTTTATTCACCACATGGAAAGTATGCTGATCATATATATAATGAAGTGAGGTATTTGATGGTGCAACATCTACGTATCTTGGTACCAGATTCAGACTCGCAGCAAAATACTCTCGAATCCTGGTGCTGTGACACTAACGCATACCTTGTCATCTGCTGTTACTTACAACCCATGTCACGAGATGAATGTTTGTTATTGGCAAAAGTTTCACAGATGAGTTTCAACATCCATTTTCTGGTCCACTCCAATTTAACAACAATTTTGTATTTTGCCCACAGCCTAGAAAAAAGTTTGTGTTAGAGATTTCTATTTTAGCTGTCATAGTCCAAACCGAACATTTTATTTTAAAAAGAACCTGGAAAAGAAAATGCAGAAAGGAAAATGCACTTTATTTTGCCTTTTTAAAAAATGACTCTAATAAACAAATAGTTGATTTGTACTGTGCAGTAAGTATAATGTAGTCTTCAGTTTCATAGCAAATAGCTGAAGATGAACTTGACTCGGTGCATTGTTTTTATAGTAAGCTATTATAGTGGTCATAGCCACATCAAAGTTCTTTGCTAGATCTTAGCTTTTCTGTGGTCTACAGTCCAAGTTTGTTTTCCCAGCTAAGCTCCGTATCTGTTGTGATTGCAGGGAATAATTGTGACACCCAATGGCAATATAGGAAAATAAGTGTAGCAAAACTGGTCATATATTAAATGTGTTGTCACAGATGTGCTGGATCAGTCACTTTCACGTGGTGTTTGCAGTTGGGTAAAATCTTTTATCTGTAAACAAATATTGGAGTGTCTCAACTTCATATGTAAGTAGTGACAAAACTGATATTTAGAGTGTGCGGCCTCTTCTGTCTTAAGTGATATGGATTAAAATTACTAATTTATGTGCTCAGAAGACACAGGTTACAATGATGTATCATGGAGTTTTGATAACTACTGATTTAACATATGTGCATATTTAAAGTTCAGGGCAGGTAAGGTAATTAACTTGTGGATGTAATGTTACTGATGCACTCTGGAAAGCCTTTTAAACTCACTCTGTCCTCATTCCCATGACAGCCTCTGACACTTCTTGAGACTTTCTGCTTTTGGGCTAAACCTTCTCATGTTTCATTTGAACTCTGTTTGATTTTTGGATGGAGAAAATGGAGCAAAGGGAATGTAAATACGTTAACGTGTTTATGTTCCTCCCACACACGCCCCGTTTTTGAAGCATGTGTAGGAGGAATGAAGAAAAAGCTGTAATTTCCTTTACTTGCTTTCATTTCCTTTCCCAACGTGGAGGCAGAAAGTGCAAGAAATAAAAACATACTCCATGTCATTTTTTGGGATTTTATGTTAAAGTTTTAGGGTTTGGAGGTTTTTTCCAGAAACCAAACTATGAAATATTTCCTTTGTAGGAAACGCACCTAAATCGATTGTTTCTTAGTCATCAGTCTCAGGCAAAAATGTGTGTCTAACACTAGGAACGTGCTTGAACGTTTTGCTGAAATCTTTGCTGAATTGCAGGTTATATGAATTTTGATACAAATCTCGCTCTGTATCTGGTCAGGCAGGCAGCCAATTTAATTTTCTGAAGACGTTCGTTTGTCTGAAGTTATACCAAAAAGTACAAGGAGTATTTACTGAAAGATAGGCTAGGAGTAGTCCTCATGAGGTCACAATCAAAGTAGTCCATGCTGTACCTGCATCATTGATGACAAGGCTTCTTTCATCTGGGCTTGAAGACTTCTGGTGTCAGAAACTCTACAACATTAAAATGCCATTAAAAAGGAGGTGCTTCCTTGTATGCCTGTGTAAGTCACCTTTTTCTTTTCTGTCTGCCATGGGCACAGTGAACAAATTAATGTTTTTCTTTGTCACAGCAGCTTGGCTGTTGTTGAAGATTGTTATCTCATCCTTGCTAAGACCCACACTCAATATTCAAAGACTTTCCCAGGCAGTATTTTCAGGAGTTTCCAGTATTTTACAGTCTCCTCTTAACATCCATCTTTGGCCCTTCAGGAAGGGTGATGGCTTTCTTCCTAGCAAGCAAATGCAGGAAATGGATCAAAAAAATACTTTCAGTAAAAGAATAGAGCAATCCAAGAAGACACATGCCATCCAAACCGTTAGATCTACCAGCCAGTCAGCCAGCTGGCAGTAAGGTATGCCAGGGAGTGAATTCTAAGTCCTAACCCTAGGATTAGGTGCCAGCTGATCACTGAAGAAGCCTAAGAGGGCAAAAATAAGCTCTAGATAACCAATGTTGGTTAAATAGAATTGAATTGTGCGCAAAATCTTGTAAGACCTCAGCAATTACGCCTACTGATTTTAGAAAATAAGTAAACTTATATAATAGAAAAATTAGTCTAAGCATGTTTTTTCTATGTATTCAAGGGGCCTCAAAACATGCAAACTAATGCTGAGCCCTGAAATTTTTGGCAAAGTTCCATTAGCAGGTGAAGGCATGTACATGCAAGCATGCTGTAGCTAAAATGGCTACCTCCAGTTGACTTTGTATGAATTTTTTGTACGTAGTTTTAAATTCTTCAGGATAGTAAGTCATCTTTTACTGATTTGGCAAGATACTGAAGCACATGTATAATTCCAACATTGTGGCTAGTCCAACTGAAGTCAGTAGAACAGTTTAAGGTCTGGATACTGAAAAAAAAAATAAAAGCTTAGCAGGTTTCTTTTTAGGAAGAAAAAATAAAAAAAAAAAGCCAGTAAATTTTAAATTTTAAAAATACAACTCCATATCTTCTCCATAAAGAAAGATAAATTTTGGGGGAAACTGCTCTTAGTTTCAAGTCTCATTCTAAACAGCCTTAAATGCAAAAAGCAATCTTTCCTCCAGAAGTCTGTTACCAGTGCTGTATGGGCAGTCTTCCCAAACTCTTCTTGCTCATGGCCTTTCCTGTTTCTGACTCTGCCACACATGCAATCAGTAAACCCAGCTTCTAGTTTTCTGTTCAGTCACAAGGGAAAAAGCAATACAGGTTGTTATCACTCAGCTCTTTCCTAAACCTTGCCAGCCTAGTCTGCATGCACTACCTTCTATTGTTTCTATTATCTTTAAACATTGTGTGTTTTTAGACATCAAATCAAATATTTTTGAATATGCAGATCTGGAAAACAGGCATCTGAGAGTTTTAAAACCAGTGGCTAGTGAACCAGCTGCTAGCAATGGTTTTTCGGCTATGGGATGGTGTCAACAGGCTGGAAGAGATTGTGTTCTACCAATGTTCATTCTGGTGTTTGGGAACCATGAAAGGAAAATATAAGAACATGTTAATAAAATGTCATGCAAAAAATATAGTGAAGGTCAATAGCCATTGGTTCAGAGGAAATGAACCCCATCAAAAGGAACTTTATATCCTTCCCTGGTGAGATTGGAGGTTGAGAGAAGGTAACATCACTTGCAATGTTTGTCAATATTCAGTTGGTAACAATAGGCCAGTAGCAAGGATGCTAGGGCTGATGAAGGAAGGACATTTAAATGTATCCCAAGCTAGCTTCAACCATTCTACACCATGTTTCTATCACTAGAACTGTGAGCGTGATGCAGACCAGCTGCAAGGACCTCTACAGAGAAAGCTTGAATTTGTCATTGCTAGAGCTCAAATGGGTGTTAGAAGCCAGCCTAAGCTTGTGCTGCTAAAAAATTCCTCCTGGACACACTGTATTCCAGGAGGAAGGGAAGTTTCAGCTCAGCACAGTGTGAATGCACAGAGCGCTGAGGACCAGGGCTGTCTCCAGGTAACTGGACCCTGTCTCAGCTCAGAGCACTGGGAGCACAGCCCAGAAATGCCTTGCTGCATCCGGCTGTGTTTACTCAGAGACAGTTCTGGGTCTCTTACCTTCTTCCTAGGCAATACATTATTCAACCTTGTATCTTACGAAGGCATCACAGTGCCATATTAATGAAGGCTAATGATCACATATAACTGGTAGTACCTAGCCCTTCATCAACCTTTTGCCTTTGCAGTATGTGATACTCGATGAGAAAGTATTGTTAAGAATAAGCAATGTGTAATATGGACTATACTTCAGTGTAAATGAGAGACATTCATCAGTTAAGAGTATTTCTAGTGGGACCTGTAGGAACTAATTCTTGTTCCTCAGCTATTTAATATTTAAAAGCAACTAAAAGAATAGGAGCTTACAAGCGAGGAAACAGGTGGAAATGGATCAGGAAAAGATTGGGGCTGCCCTGGTCTAAGCAACCAAAAGGTATTCCATACGAGTCAGTAAAAAGATTTAGGAGCTAAGACTGTTGGCTGAACTTAGAGTGTGTGAGATTTCTCCTCAGAAGCAGAGACTTCATGCATCATAAATCCCATGCCTTCCTTAATCAGCTTTTCTTAAGCTCCAGGAGAATTTAGGACAGATGTGTACAATAAGCAGTAGGAATTCCTGCAAGAATAGTGTGATAAACATTACTGTGTTTGGTTCAACCACTATTAGAACACTGTGTTATGGTCTGGAAGCCAATCTTCTAGAAGGATTTCCATAAACTGGAAATGGCTTGGGGAGAAAACACCAGTGTAACTGGAAGGATCCTTGGAGCTTGAAAAAGAGGTTGAGAGGCAAGTGGTCACATTTAGAGCTATTTTTGTGCTGAACGGGACCAGGCAATCAAAGGCTCTTATGTGATTTATTTCCCCTGGTAAATGTCTTTCTCAGTGGTTGTACTGGACCTGATCCAAAAAGATGGGTTTTGGTTTTAGTTTTTTTTTTTTTAGGGGATCAAGTCAGAGGCTGTACTTCAAATACACTTGCTCCTTTTTGTAAATTACTTCCAATTGTGGAACATCCCCAAGCTTACCTTTTAATATCAGTTGTTGAGTCATCACTTGATCTTGGATGTTTTGTCCTGCCTTCATGCTCCTTTCAGAGAACTGAAAAATATCGGCAGAAAATTGTCTTAGCTTTCCCTTGCTTGCATGTATTCTTCATCTGATATTGTCACTTTGTTTTCCATTATCCCCCACCAAGTTTTTCCCTTAAAGTGATCAGGGATTTTCACTTTAGTTAATAATTTTTTCCCTTAAACCTTTTTTTTTCCCCATTTCCGATTTTGCATCAATTTCTGGACAACTTCATCTGTCTGTTCTTGCACCATCGTATTCCTTTAGCACATGTAGTTCTTCTCTGTTCCTATAACTTACTAGAAATTATGTTCTGTCATACAGATTTTTATCCATTTTATTAGGATTAACGAATTATTTTAATCTCCTTTATTGTGCTCACTTTAGTAGTATGGATGAAATGGGATTATTAGGTCAGTAATCAAAGACTGACTTCTGCAGAAACACTCCATTGCCATATATAATAACACTATTCCTAAAAAAAAGCACCAAATGTATCTTGGGGTATTCCACACTGCAAAATCCAGTGTGTTCACTGACAATATGACTGGCAAGCAGCTTAGTGCTAGGGGAAAAAAATCCTTGAATATAGTAAATCTGTACAAGTGATACTACCTTTTCTTTCTCATTAGATTCTCATGCTCATTGAGGGGGATTAATGTTTTCATTTCCAGGGATTCTAGTTCCAGACTTCTGTCATGTATTTGGAACTGATCTTAGACCACCAGAAGTCAGAAGCAACAACTCAATTCAAGTCTTCTGATGTACAGGTAAAACTATTTTTTGAAAGCATTTGATTTGGGGGCCTAACTGATTAGGCAGCTGGAAGAAGGAACTTTTTCCATAACAGAATGCTAGAAGAAACTGAAGTAAGAAAATTGATTCTTGCAGTAGACAATATTAAACCTGCCTCACTTCAATAGCAAGTCAGTCCATCTGGAGAAGGAATTCTTACTGTGAACTTAATTCTATTGGCCATGTGATCATCCATGAAGTGACTGTTGACCACTGCCTCGTCATACATCAGCCCTTTCTTGATAACGTTCTTGTTTACTGGCACTGTGTCCATTCCTGTGTGTGTGTTTTAAAACTCACAGACTTATGTGCATCTGTGAAAGTGTGGCATCTTTTTATATGAGGGTGCAAATCCTAGGATAAACTGTGATGTGGAAGGAGCATTATTGACTGCAAAGGAAAACATAGCTGCCTAAAATTAAACTATTTCTGTAATTTAAAGAAAAAAAAGGCTTATGCCCCGCCTTTTCCTCTTCGCTGAGATGTATGTACGACCCCATAAAGCATGCGAGACAGTTTCGGTTCAATCAGAAGTCTCCGCTACAATCTGTAGGAACTGTGTTGATTTACTCTAAGTAAAATAAAAGTGCTTGTTTAACCTCAAAAATATCAAGAACATCAACTCATGACTTGTCTGTTTTTACTGGAGATTCCTCTGGATGACTGGAAAAAGTTGTTCTGAGTTAAAAAAAGGATAACATGGAGAGAGAGCCAAAGTAATGCCAGAGGAGAGTTTAAAACTGTTGAGGATAGATGTTTAGTGTGTTCTCTGGGTCAGTTTGGGGAAAAATATGCTGCTGTGACCCACTCAGAAATTATGTTGACACTGACAGTTATCTGGTTTATTTCTGGATAAATAGAAAAGCATCATACTGGTTAACTGTGTAATAGTGGTGCTTAAAATCTGTCCATTTAATCATGATGGTTAAGGTGTGGACAACCAGAAATTGGGGAAAAAAAAAAAAAACAAACCTGGATAATAGGTCTCATTAAACCACATAAAAGAAAATCAAGGTGTTCTGAAAATAATTTTACCTGGACAGATATGAAGCCCTGTGAGAACATTCAAAATAATCCCCTTTAATGTTGCTTGTTTAGGCACTGTTCTAGCACGGGTTGGACTGTGGGAGTAAGAGGTGTGGGTGAAGAATGTGACTTAAACAGAGAGCGCCTTGGGAGTATCACACAAAAGGCCCTATATTTTAATAGCGTACTGAAATTGGGAATTTTCAGCATCCAGAGCAGCATACAATTAGGAAATTGCAAACTGTGCCGCCTTCTAGGACAACAAGTGTTGTGATGTCCCTATACACAGTTCAACTCCATACCCTGTCCCTTTCTTTTGTAAGTGTCAGATGTTTCTGGATCCCTTTGAATCTTCTGTGAATAATGTGAAGGTGGTAAATCATCAAATAAGTGATGGTAGAGCAACTTAAGCATTATAGAACTAGGAAGAAGTCAGGAAGATATTTGTGTGAAAAAAGAGATGAAACGGTTCTCGTTATAGCTGGTGGTACACACAGGGCAGAGGGAAGGGTCCCTAAGTGGTGGTTTCAGGTTTTTTAGCAGCTCAGAGGACAATTGGTTTGATTTCCTCAAGAGGCCCTGTAGATTGCCAGAAATGTATTTGGCTAGAGTTGCAGCAGCTGCGCAGCACTGTTGGGTTGTCATGAGTTTTACAGTGGCTGGGAAATGAGACTTAAAGCCAACAAAGACGAGGGCCTTCAGAAAGGCTTTTCTGCTCCAAACGAATGTGCTGGGGAGCCGCAGTTGTTGGGAGTCAGGGAAACTTTTAGAGCTGGGTAGCTCAATTCATGAGATGAGTGCAGAGCTGATAAAGTGATTCTGTCTGGCTTGTGGAGTCTGTGTAGATTATGCAAGTTCTTAATACACAAATGGGGAAACTGCCTCCCTGTACTGGGTTCTGAATGTGGAAGCAGCATGTGGTGCAAGGTAGGGCTGTCCTGAGGTAATTCATTAATGTTCAGTAGCTACCTGGTACGTGGCCTGCAAATTATTGTTTTCTCCGCAGGGGAAGAAGATGCCTAGAAAGCAGTACCTGGCCCAAAATCAGACTGTAAATATTCATCATATCAGTATTTAAAAATACATAAATAATAATGTATTGTTGACAGGGAAATGCTGGCTCTGATACCTGGAGAGCCATCTGTGAATTACTGTTAACACTAGATAGCGTAAGTTAAAAGACAGGCCACAACTTAATTATCAAGAGAATAGGTATAGAGATAATGTGCATATACCCACAGTTAGGAATACCAAGACTCCAGCATGCTGGCTTGGGGAGAAAAGGAGGAATCCTCAGTATCGTCACTAGCTTGTGGCCCACCTCCCCTAGCAGGCCTAAAGTCCACCACCCTCTAACTTATAGGTAGCTGTAGAGTACTGATCCTCCAAGATCACAGCAGCTATTCTGAATCCTACCAGTATGTCCTGAAAGACTCTGTCATTCTAAAACTTTTCTTGATGTTAGTCTTTCTATGCCTGTTTGAAACTACTTTCTTACTAACCATTCTTGAAAGGCACAGGCAGAATTAGTGCAGTAAAGAGCTAAGCGTTTTCTGACTGAACTTCTGGCAACGTGGACATGCATCTACTGCAATTGCACCTTCTAGACCAAACCCACATCTGATCAAAGCCCATAATGGAAACAGAGGTGCAGCCCCTATTCCAAAGGGATAGGTATCAAATTTACCTAGAGGACGTAAACATCGCAGGTGAGAAGATAGCAGAACCCAAACAAACGCTAATAACCCTGGTGAAACGGAAGATGCAGCTAATCCCAGATGATAAAATGTATTGTTTAATGACATACTTAAGCTGCAAGTTTTCCTTCTTAGCCTGAAAAACACTGAATGTCCTATAGGATGGTGCTGTATAAGCTAAATATCTTGACTGCAAAAACCATCAGTACTGTCTTTAGGGCTGCCTACATTGACTTAACCAGAAGTTATTCTAGTTTTCCTTAGAGAAATAGCTCTTTGATGAACATGTCATCTTCAAACTGAGGCAAAACACTTTCCAGACTGTTGTTGACTCTTGCAATATGAATTGCCCGGTTAAATATCTTCTACTGTAGACAAGGAAATAGAGACTTTGCATTAGACTAAAAGACCCAAGGAGACTTGTTAACTTATTGATTTTACAGCATAGAGTGTAGTTACCACATTTGTTCTTTAATTTGGCACTCCAGGTATCACTCACTACCACGAAGAGAAATAACTTTAAGAAACTGATATTTATAGTCAGACTATGCTCTGTCCAAGCAATAGCCTCCTTTATCATGAAATACTGACCTCCGCAAAAGCGGTTTACTCATTGCTACTATTTGAAATAGCAGTTTCCTCGAGTACATAGCTCCAAAAGCTATAGACAAACCATCCCGAGATGAGTCAGGAGAGAATGCTGTACGTGAAGAAATACCCTTCTTTGTCCATCTAGTCACTGTGATCTGGGGATGCCCTTTGGACATCCTGGTAAGAGTTTCCTGCTGACAGCAACAGTGTCAAGTAGCTTTCCCACTGGGTGGTACTTGAATACCCAGAAGTATTTGCAACTGTGGGCATGCTGTGGATTTCCCTTGACTCACTTAAACTCTAGGGAAAACACCTTGAAAGTGATTAATTTGTGTAACCTCAGAATATAGTTTCAAGATGGGTAAGATTGCTTATAGCTGTTTATTCTTCCTCTCACCTGTGCTTAGCCCAAAGTGTCTGGTCTGTACACCGAAGTATATAAATAGACTCCTGTTATCGCAAAGCAAGGCAAACACTCCAGTCATATCAGTACTGGTGTGGCTTACTCCTTAGCATGCTAGCTCAGTTGTTTTTAGTATTAAACAGACATTGTCCCTAACAATTTCATTTGCAGTGTTACACAGCTCTCCTGTAAGGGACCATCTACACACTTTCATAGAAGTTTTTATAGCCTTAATTCAGAGCTGGTGATAAATAAAGCAGTTCCTAAACTTAGAAATACTGAGTGCCAAGAATCACAGTTTATCAAATCTCCAAAATAAATAAAGCATGTGTCAAACTTGCCTATCCATTGGCAAGGGGATGCCATGAACACTAGTGTCTGATTGTTGATAAGGGAATTAGGACATTGTGAAGTGTTGACTGATACAACACTCAAGGGAATGGAAAAGAGAAAGTTGTGGAAGATGCAAAAATGTGTCAGCTGATATCCCAGTAGGACTTTTTTTTCTGGTTCTGATTTCTGAAGATATTCTCCTGATGGCTTGCAGGGAAGAATAACTCTCAAAGTTCCAGCAAAATCTGTTTTAGGAGTTTTATTCTAGTAGTTTTGTGGAGTTGCTGTGTGGTGATGAATGGTCTTGTGAACAAGGTTTTTTTAAAGTACCTGCATGGTCTGGTTCCCTTGGCTTTTACTTTTGTGGTTATGGATGCTTTTCACCTTTGAAAAAGTGTACCCTTGTTATCTTGATTAGAACAACCAAGAGCTGATGTAACAGAATTGATAGATATTTTGATCTTTGGCTTGCTCTTTACTCCGTTACTTATCTGTAAATTACAATTGGGCTCAAAAGGGAGACTTTTCTTTCTTGGGTGGTTTTTGGTTTTGTTTTCTGAGTACCTTTGAATGCATCTCAAGGCTTCTCTCTTCCTTTTGCTACTTCCTTTCTAAGGATCGTACTTCTCGTTCTCATAGGATATGTCAGTTACTCATTCTGTTGCTAGTAAATCAGCCAGGATCATTTCCAGTAACAGAGGCCACGTGTCATGATGCACTAGCACTGGTATCCTACAATTATAAATAGATTCTTGCATGGACCTCAGAAGGGTAAGTAGACATTCAAGATTACTGCAGTCATATAGGAGAAGAATAACAACTCCAAAACCTAACGCCAGGACCTTGTGTTTGGTTATTCAGAGGGCTGTTTTTTCTCTCAAAGTGCTTGTGTAACTTTTTAGACATTTTAAAATTTTTTTTAGTTTTTTATTTGTTTTCATTTGGCACATGGACAAACTGCTGCTGCCCAGCATGTGCTTTAATGTTGTTAGTAGTTTTTCGGAGGAAAAGGAAAGTGTTCACTATTACGGCTTTTTCTGATTTTCATGTTGCTGTCTTCTTTTCACAACTTCTGTCCCCACATATGCACAGCCCAGCAATGTGTGTATAAGTAGCCCCCCTGTATTCTGTGTATAAGAAATCTGCTGGTTGAGTTGTGTAAGAATCTTTTCAGTCAGAGGCACTCGGCAAGTATTTGAAAATACTTCATCTGGGGCTCCTCGAGCACAAGTTTCTGGCAGCATATTAAGAACATGTGTACTGCTTTTGAATCAGAATCAGAAAACAGTACTACTTGCTGCGATGTAGATGCTAAGCCTGAACAAAAGGAGTTAGCTGTGGATAGGCCTTGCAGTATGCCTTGCAGTGGATTTCTTTTTTTTCAAATACGTTATACACAGTTTTCTGAAACTCTTCCTTCTCCCTCCCTGCCACCTTATAGGATAGAGTGAGCCAGACGGGCATCTGTAAAAATTTCACTGAACTTTTTTGACTTGGGGATTTAACAGACAACTTCTGGTAAATCACAATGTGCTACTTTAAACTGTCCTCCTGACCTGCAGCTCTCTGTGCTGTGTCTTTGCTGGAGGTTTCCACGTCTGAAGCCGAGTTGAGGAAGTGCTGAAGCCTCAGCTGCTGTAATGTGGAGCTCAGCATTTTAGCTTTAAACACTGATGAAAAAGCGTGTATCCCCTTCTCGTGAATCCGATTTGGGAGTAATAGGTTTGGAAAGATGCAAACCAGGGCAGGTAGGGATGTGTGGATAGGGCTTAAACCACCACAGCCACATTTGCCTTTTACTAATGCCTGTGACAGTATAGGCCTCCTACACTTTCTTCTGGTACAAAACCAAAAAGAAGCAGGAGCCTCACTGGCTGTGTGGATGACAAATAAACACAGGGCTCGTGCTCACGAAAGGAAAGTTTGGTTTTGGCTAAAGAAAGTTTCTCTGTCACACTTCTCAAGGACTTGATCTCCTGTACTAATGGATGCATCACACCGAATGAATCTTCAAAAGGTTCTTAGCATATACATACTATTTTCTATTTTTTCAAGGATAGTTCAAGTAAGACTACATTTTAGTGAAACATGGTGTATTTTTAGAATTTTGGGGTTGACTTGCACGGGTGTAATAAAACATTCGGGCTGCAAAATAGAGCATATTTAATTTGCTCTCCTTGTGTAGCCTGTGTAAGTTTTGGAGGGGTAGAGCACAAAGTGGCAGCATTATCCCTGTGTGTTTGCTCAGCGCTCCCACTTGTAAGGCTCTGGCTTCAACTGATTATCATGTGCTGGGTTTTAACCGTTTGGATTTGGCCTTGGCAATTCCGTGGCATGTTTCCCCAGCAAGCGTCAGTATGAGGCCGAACAAAGCTTTCCAGAAACAGCAAAAGTGATTCAGCTTTCTAGGACAGGAATTTGTATTTTGCCCGTGTGTCCAGAAATACCTTACAGCCTCTTCAGTAAGCGGTTATTGATCTTTTTTTAAAAATGAGTATTTTAATCTGACACAGGAGTTGCAGTGTCAAGGACTGACCTTATTTTTTGCGATCGGGGGTGGGGCACGTACGCCGACTGGAGACTTGTTGGAGTTTGCCATCTTACGTCAGCGTCTACGGTCGAAAGAGGGGATGCTTTGGAATCCAACGTCTCTGTGTCTGTCCCCATCTCCCCTGAAGCACGCGGGACGGCTCATTTACCTAAAACACCTCTCAACGGCATCCTCGGAGCCACTGGGTTACAGAGCCAACCCTGCAACCGGGGGCCTTCCCCGGGGGACACGCGTGCTCCCGCGGCGGGGGCGAGCGGCCACCGCCTTCTCTTCCCGGGCGCGGCGGCGCCTCGGTCCCCCGCTAGGTGTCACCCTTGCTCTTCGCCAGCTCCGCGCGGGAGCCCGCGCCCCGCCGCAGGCGCGCGAGAGGCCGCTCGAGCGCAACGCAACGTGTAAGCGCCCGCGGTACCGAGTTGTCAGCGAGCGGGGGGGTTCCAAAGCACGCCCGAGGGGGCAGGGTCGCGCGCGGGCTGCCGGCGGGCCTGGCAACCCCCTCCCCCCCCTCCACGCACACCCCGCGTGCTTTCCGCGGACCGGCGTGGGGTGCGTGTCCCAGAAGCGCTGCTGCGGTCGGTTTTTTCTGGAGCTGTAATGGCTTGGAGGGAGCGTGCCCGCCTGTGGAGGATAAAACCTCTAAACCCCATGGCCTCCACTGGGCGTACCGTGCCTCAAGACCATGAGTGGAAATCCTGAACGTCACCGATGGCTGGGGCTGGAAGGCCCCTCTGGAGATCCCCCAGTCCAACCCCCCCGGCAAAGCAGGTGCCCCCAGAGCAGGGTGCACAGGAACGCGTCCAGGCGGGTTTTGAATCTCTCCAGAGAAGGAGACTCCACAGCCTCCCTGGGCAGCCTGTGCCAGGGCTCCGGCACCCTCACAGTAAAGAAGTTCCTCCTCGTGTTCAGGTGGAACTGCCTGTGTCCCAGGAATATTCCAACTTGCTTGATTCTGTTTTTACTGGAACGAAGTATGACGATCGCAATGCCAGAAAATTAGTCGGTATTGTTTAATTAAGTTAAACTTGCGTTTCTTGTTAGTCCAGCCCAAATCTTTGACAGAAGTTTGTGCTGCCACTGGCTCCGAAGTAACATGTCAGGATACAGTTCCTGAATAGGTACAAAATGGGTTACGCTTTTATTCAATTTTCTGAGGGTTTGTCTCTTCATTAAAAATTCTCAAAAACTATACAGATGAGTTTATAATCTACTGCATTCAAAAAATCTGGACTAACAAGCACTATTAAGGCTGAAAAATCAAGCATGGATGTTAAATTTAACATTGCCTGTGCATTCTGTATTTTCTCCTTTCTACAGAAGTAGAAATAAAGTGTTTATGTATACAAGTACACACCGCTTATTTTCGCCATGCCAGCATCTTCTTTCATCCCATCAGCATGGAATGGTCTTCGCTTCATTGGTATTCAATGCTTTGTTTTTATCTTCATTGAAAAAGATGAGAGATGACAGTCGTATTCTGTGATGATGACTGAACTTGTAATTTCTTTGTGACACTTTTGTAATACTTTCCAATATCCATATAAAATCAAGCAGTGTTACTGGGCAACCTGGACAGTGTTGGGAGATGAAGTTTAAAATTGCCAAACTGCTATTAATTTTGGTGGTCACAGTGAGATGTCTTGAAAACGCTTTTCAAAGCCCTCTGCATTTTCGTACCTTATTAAGTATTCAGAGAACCATTACAATACATTAAACTTTGGCTGAAACTGTGAGTACTTAGCAAACACGGCCAGGTGTTTCACATGGGACATATAAGAAGTGAGAGAATTAGTGACTGTCGCATTAGCTAAGGTTGCCATTCGGAGTCCTACCTTGTGTAACGTACAGAGGCAGACATAGGATCTCGTTCTTCAGGCGGCATTCAACTGTCGTGACCCTAAGAAGATGCTTTTTTTTTTTCTTGCTACAGTTATCTCTGTGATTTGCCACCCATCTTCTGCATTATTTAGAAAACAAACAACAAAAACAACAGAAAAATAAATTAGACAAAATTCTAAGGACAATAGCAATCTTGGCTATGCAGCTGTGATTACTGTAGAAGCAATGTACATCACAAGGATTATGCACAGAAGAGACCACATTAAGAAGGAACAGGCATTTATAATTTTGATATTGCTTATCTTACGAGTGTCTTTACTCACATGCATAATATTCTTTTTAATATTTTGTGTAATTCCCTAGGTTTTTAGAAAAGCAAACTAAACCCACCAAACTAGATTTTTGCAAAATCATAACACCACCCACAGGGGTCATCAGCAAGATGGCAATCTTTGGATACATCTGACAAGCATCTGCTACCTGAGTTTTGTTGTTGACAGCAGTAGCAGACCGTTAGCTTTTATACTGACTGTCAGTAGAAAGGAAGAAAGGGTGTGTATCCTGTGGATTCCCTAATCTCTTGCTGGGAGTCAAGAAATTCTCCTATACCTTACAAGTCCCTGGGAAGGAAGTCTTGAACCATTGATTGGCTCCTCAAAGACTGAACCTTTCTGTCCTTATCTGACAACTACTCATTTCCCTGCTTCAGTCTTCTATGTCATCCTCCTCCCTGCCACTGTATTTTGTCCCAATATTCTTAATCTTTTGAATCCTTCATCTCGTTTCTTGTTACTGTTTGTAGCTACCTCAGTGCTCTCTCCAATTTCCTGTCTTGCTCTTGGTTCGGTTCTCCCTGGTCTGCTGTCCTCTGAGCCCAGTAGTGTCCAGGGTTAATTAGATGAGCTGCTAGCACTTCAAAACCTACAAGTTTCCTGTTACCTCGGGATTACTCCTGATGTCAGGCTCTTACCCTGGGTAGTACCATGCTGCCCCTCTGCTCGCGGTTTTTGTTTCCTCCACTTCCAGTACCAGTTTTCTTCATCCCATCCTGTATAACAGGGTCCATTCTAAGTCCTAGAGCCTTTGATCATAGCGTATTTTCCTGAATGTAACCTCCCTGCAAGCCAAGTTATTGTCCTGCCTGTTTTTAAGTTAGGTAGGTTTTTATCTTCAGATCTGATGAACTTTACCTCCTTTCTTCAGAGTACTCTTTCCCGAAAGAAGATACCTATGTAGGTACTGAATGAGAAGCAAGTGCAGTCGAGGACTGTCTTACATTCTGTCTCAAACTTTACAATTAAATCATCTTGGTCGTATTATAAGGAGACAAAGTGGACAGCATGTCTTCCAGCTCATTCACTTCAGTGCTAGGTGTCACAGAATCACAGAGTTTTAAGTCCAGAGGGGATGATCAAATCATCTTGTTTGAACTCTTACATGCTGCCAGCCCTTATATTTCACTCCCTTAATGTATATATTGGATCTGATAAATTGAATTTTGACACTGAGATGATCATAGTTCCTTAACCAATGATTGGAAAGCCTGAGGAGAACCACACACGCACTTGGATGAGAAACATTGTGAATTACTACCTTTGTCAATATGACGGTGTTTTTCTGAAAGCTGACATGATGGCAGTGTGTAATACAATTATAAACTGAATAAACGTGTGATGTTATAGTACGTATATGACTATTTCTGTCACATTTCTTGCTGCAGTATTTTTTTTTTGCACTATTTTCTTCCAGTCCACCAAGATGTAAGATGTGAAAATTCTACTACTACTTTGAGTAGTTGTGCAGTTTTCTTTTTTGTACCAGCAGAAATGAGAAGTAAACTTTAATTCTCACTAAGCAGAATTTTATTTGATTCTCTCCAAAATAGAGTTGGCTGTCATTTAAATACTCCATTATAAACCTACAGAAAGCAAGTAACACTGCTGAGGGGACATTACCTGAAAATACATGAAAGTTAAGGATTGCGATTTGGTTAAACTTGAGTTACTCGTTGTTTGTTGACTTGGATCAACAATGAGAATATGGGTATTTTACCTGGAAAAGCCTTAGAATATTTAGACATTGATGAGCAGGGTAAGTTAATCTAAGGAGGTCTGTTTTATATGGTTTTACATATCATGCCCAGACAGTCTAACCGCCTTCCAGAATTTACTTTCTCATAAAGCTGTATCATGTTTAATTTGGAAACAATTTCACTAGTACTAAGTGCATTAGCACACACCGTTGTCAGTTCAGGAGCTAGGGTGTTCAAGTATTTTGCGTTTGAAACATCCTAATGTTTATGAACTCTTCCAGTAACTTCTATTTTATAAAATTGTCTTCTGAAACAGCTTTCAAAATGAGGAAGAAACACACAGAAGTTTGATAGCTTTATAAAAATAAAAGAATTACTTCAAAATTCTAAATAAGCCCAGCACTGTGGATGTACAGAGGAAGGTGATGGCTGTGTTTGAGTTAATATTATTATTTCTCTTCTTTTGAAAGAGCACCTGGAAGACCCCATTTGTGATCAGCTCCCCACTGTGTATTGTATATACACGTAATAGCCTCTGGTATGCAGGAGGTCAGATGAGAAGGTGTTCTAGTCCCGTCCGGCCTTAGTCTATGAATAATAGAAGACATTTGCTGCCCAATGTTTACAATGAAAATAGACCTGGCAGATGGTGAGGAAACATGGAGGTGCTCTGAATTCCCACTTTATAGCTGGATAACTGAGAAAGTGATAGGCAACTTGCCCAGGGTCACAGAGAAAGTTGAGCTAGCACCGAGAATTAGATTGAGCACCAAACAAATGGCTTGGCCACAACTGTGACCTTTCTTTTGCGGTCTCTAGTAGTTAATGGACTGATCGGTGCAGAGGCTGGATACCATTGCCAGCTCCTCTTTACTTTCTTTGAGAAAGTCATACTACTATGAAGCAATCTTTGCTGTCTCCACCCAAAAAGGATGTACCAAGACCCAGCCTTTGGACTGACTGTAAAAGTGCTGGAGCAGGACTTTGCAATTCCTTCTCCTTAGTGAGGAGAAGGAATTAATTGCTTAATGAGGGCAGGAAATAACGTCATGCTAAGCAACCATTTTCACTGTAAAGAAGATGCATTCCTGAGTGCATTTAGCAAGCCAAATAAGCGAACTTCAGCAGTGATGTTTTAGGTGTAAGTTCACACCAGGAACTTAGAGTTCACCTAGGTGCTTGCCCTCTGGACTGCCTGTGTCCAAGTTTTAAATCTTTGCAGTTCCCTTCTCAGCTGACCACTGGACTTGCCCAATTTCTATGTATTCATTTACATTAGAAGTCCCTAGACATCTGAAACTCTGTGTCAGACTATGACCTCAACTGCCTCAAATGAGACAGCACTGGAAAGATGCATGTCTAAGGATTCTCCCTATTCATAAAGTCAGGGTTTCTCTGCCTGTCCCAGCTCCTGTGCTCTGCCTTCTGTTGTTCTTAGAGTAGTAGGCTCTGCAAAATACATGAGAGAGGGAAGCAAATGCTGCTTTCTGTTCAGCTGCTAGATAGTTGCAATATTTGCCCAGGAAAGCAGGGATTTGGCCTGGCTAGATTGGTTTAGATCTATATCCCAGAAGAATGCTCTAGCCGCTAAGATGTAGCTCTCTGGGTTGGAGCCATGCTCACTTCCCTTTATTTGCCACAAGATACAGCGTGTTTCCTGCTTATTATGCTGGGCTTTTTTGAATCTCATTCCAAAGCATCTGTGTTTCTCCACATACGGGCATAAGGAATACGGCAGCATTTCGCAGGAATGCCCAAGTACCCCAGTACCTACAGATGTAATGGCATGCTCACTATCGCTAAAGTCGTATCGGTAGCTTAACCTGCTCAAATTCAAAACTGTCTGAATTGAAAACTAGTGGCCTCACTTTTTCTGAATTTTCTGAAGTTTCTTTCCTGAGCAGCGGAGAGAAAACAGTGAGCGCTCTTGACTTTCAAAGCACCAGAGAGAGCACGGGGAGGTGGGGGGGAAGTGCTGATTTCCTGCTGGCTTGTGCAGAGAATTTCCCATGCCTCAGGTTCCCAAATGTTAACTGGAAACAATACACCCTTACATGAGGGAAGGCAGAAAAGAGGAATGTTTGTTATTTTTCTACACATATGCAAATCTAGCAAAATCAGCTGGAGAGATGAGTGCTGTTATAATAGCCGTACTAACCCCAAATGTTTTTGGGCATTTCATGTTATGTTCGTGTTGCAGAGAAAGAGAGCTGCTGCTGCTTCTCATTTCAAATCTTATTGATCTTATGTGATACAAATCTAATTCACACTTTACAGCAAAGATTTCTGATGGAATGAGAAGCAAAATTTACTGTGAATTTTTCCAATATTTCTTCATTTGCTTTGTCTGGACCTAATTGCGTTTGTTACTGCCTAAGATGTATGCAGTCTCTGCAGTTGTTTTTCCTCCTGTTTACTTGTGATCTTTTTAATATTTATTTCTCCAATCCCGGGGAATCTTGAAAAAGGGGCAAAAGTTGAGATGCAGTTAACAAGAGGTGGTTTAAGGCTAAAAATTGGTGTACAATTTCTGCATGTCCTAGACCATAGAAGTAACTAAGGTAAAAACTTCTTCCACAGCGTCTCTTAAAATGTATATTCTCTCACATTTAAACCACATAAAAATCTCTTTGTGTCACAGTAGCAATGGAACCACAGTCAGGAAGTCAAATGAACAAATACCACAATTTGCAGTTTTGAGTAATCTGGTTTGGAATTTTTTTTTTCTGGTATACTCTCAGCCAAAATGCAGGACTTACTTGCAAAGCTGAAGTAAAGTCAAAGCTTTTTGTTTGAGAAAGATGTGAAAAATTGTTTTGCACAAAAATGGCTTTATTTTCTCAGCCTGTGCACTGAACAGATGCTGGTCTTAATGGATAATATATTTTGGGATTTATTATTTGTGAAAAAGATATTAATACTGAAAAGAATTAAAATCCGTGCAGAAATCCCCTTTCATTTTTCACACAGTCAAAGGCGAATAAGCATTGCACTAAGCTATTTGTCATTTGATTCTAAGTGTGTTTTCCTATTTGCTTCAGTGGAAGCATGTACATAGGGGTTGGTTTATGTTGTTATCATGGAGGTTTGCATGTATAACTGATTGCATGCCATGTTAAGGATGTAGATAAAAACAAGAATAATTTGAAGAATACAAAGATACAGCTGCAGTAAGTACAGGTTTATATACATATTACATATTTGATACATTAACTTCTGCTTAAGACAGAAATGAGTCAACCATTGTGAAGCTGGCAACGGTTTGGAGCAACAATTCTTCACTCCTGTGCAATGCCTTTGGGAAAATATTGTACATGATTCAACTGACTTACGTAATTTTAGTTGGATCTGGTTAGTCTGTGCATCATTTATCGGTGTGCCTGTATGTCAAAGAAGTGTGGGTGGCAGATTAAGATTCAATTAACCTTCACTCATTTTTAAAAAAAAAAACAAACAACTTTTTCATCCAAATAATGTTTAACTTATTTTGAATACATATTTTTGCTTTCAAAAACTGGGATGCGATCCAGCACCAGACAGTTTGAGCGGTGTTAATGGTTTTCAAGATTGTGTGATGTTGAGATTTTCAAGATTGTGTGGTGGTTTTTAAACTGTTTAAAAAAAAAAAAACACAAGCACCAAAAAAAAAGAGTACAGAAACATTATTGAGCATATATTCCGTTTCCAGGAGAGGGGGAAAAAAAGAGGAAATCTATTATTTAAGAAAGAAATACAGCCAGTGTGATAAAAGTGCCTTCCCACGTCTTCTGGCCAGGTGCTACGTGCATATAAATGTTTCACGTTAAGCTTTAAGATCAAGGAAGAGTCTGTGGGGAACCTTGTTTCCTGGAGATCTGCTTGCTAGGGTAGCTCCCAAGTACTGACTTCCCATTTTTTATTTGGTTATTAAGGATGAAAGGCTACATCATTTTCTGGGATAGCAGTTTCTTGCATGCCATTATCTTTGTCCACAGCTATGAAACATGCATTTCCATAGGTTCACGTGGATACTTAGCCTAACTCAGCTGAGCCACTGTCACTGCTGCTTTACGTATGTTTAATTCAACAGATCACCTTTATATCGTGTTGTAGGGTGAATAGAAGGTATATGGTTTCATTAGCTGAGAAAGGGCACTCTCTGTTACCACTGAAAAGGAAACTTTGAAAGTCTAATTTTCTGTCATGATTCACTCTGGGCAATGTATGTACGTATATGCAGCCTTACATGTTCAAATTGCTAGTATGAAGTTTTGCATGCTATCAAATGTTTACAGAACCAATAGAAAAAAATGCAGTTGAAATCCATTTGTACTCCATTTCAATCAGGAAATCATCCACAGGATTAGAAATTCCAGCACTTATTTATGTATCACAGCTACCCTGCGTAAATATCCCTTCCACAAAATCAAGGCTTTTTAAAAAAAATACTGGCATGATTAACACAAATACGTATATATGTATCCAACAAGCTTAGCAAATAATTTTTTGGCTTGGAAAAAATCTTAACTACTGTATTTTTATATTTCTGGTAAATGCTATCAACATGAATGTTTCTGAAGTTGAAATAAAGCACTTGCATTAACCTTTTCTTTTAAAAAAAAAGTAGTAAACAATTTAAGCTTAAAATTCTTGCAAAATATTATTACCAATATAAATGACAGAAGTTATGCTCAATTGGATGTAACATATCACTGTAAGATGGTAAATGGTAATAGCCTTTATACAGAGGTATCAAGGAAAGCACAATAGAGACAGCCATTTAGAATGAAATGAAGCACTGCAAAAATGAACAGACCCTGGTAATTTGCCAAGGGTAAGAGTAAGTGTAGGGGATTTTTTTTTTCCTTTTCTGAGCGATAAAGGATCCAACTTATAGATCTTTCTCTTCCTCTGACCTGCCTGCTTCTGTGTCTCACTCTTTAATGTATTTGAAGGTACTTTTGATTCGTCACGACACCTGAAAACAGGTGTCATGGAGTTGCTTGGGAAAAAGCTAATAATGGCAATCTACTGTCTGGAGAGTTTACGCACCTGCATTTTCTCTAACATGACAGTCATATCAAATATGAACTTAGCAAGGACTGATTTATATTCTGTACTCTTCAGATGTTGTTACTGAACCTGTTTTCTGCTGAATCTAGGGAAGAGTAATTGTGTTGCTCAAAACCAGACATGTGGTTGGTACTGTGTAGAAAGGGAAACTTATTTTTGCATATACCCAAGTTTTGTTTGTGGGACCAAAAAGCATATATATATATATATATATATATATATATATATATATGAAAAAATGTCTGAGTATGTCTATATATAAAACTCATACTTCTAACTATTCTGACATAGACATACAGACGTATAAATGCTACCATGTTTCCCTGAGAAATACAAACTGATTTCTAATGTATGTACCCTTTTAAACAGCAAGAACATTAAGGAAAGAAAAGAACAATCATTTGCAAGGAAACTTAAACAGTAAAGCAGAAATAATATTTCCAAATATTTTCTATTTTTACATTAAATTCATTTTGGCTTCGATTCCCTTCTCTTTCTCTTGTTTGCTGTCTGCAAACCTTCCTGTGACTGTGGTTTTTCAATAGCTTCATAGAAAGGGTAATCCAGCTTTCTAAAAATTGAAGGCAACCTTTTGTTCTGTATAAATATGATTACGAGGAATTTCCATGCGGTTGTACAAAGGCAACAAAGAAACGAGAGCAAGCACAACTCTATCGTCTTCACAACAAAAACAAGAATAAATCGCAAGGCTTTGATAATTTGTTATCTGGTAGTGGTGTGTATCGTCACTAAAATGTACTGAGTATAACCAGCTTTACCAAACCTGTTCTGTTTCTCCATCCACTAGTATTTATGCCACTTTGATAGAAAGGAAAATGATCTCCACTAAGAAGCTGCCTTAAGATGGAAACAATAGGAAGGACTTCCAAGTAGTAGAATATAAAGACGTGATTTTAATTAATTTAGTTTAGATAATAAACACAGGTGAAAGCAGGTAATATCCTTGGCAGAGGAAGCAGACAGACAATCTGCATGGTCCATTGCCCTAGCAGCTCTTTGTTGCAATAGGTACTTAAGTTTGAAGACTGGTTTTTGGAATAGCTCAGTTCATAAGAGTTTCTGAAAACAGTCTAACAGTAAGAGTCAAAGAATCAAGACCTATTCTCACAGATTACTCATACTTGGAGGTAAATATAGTCCATCTGACATCAACAGAAATTAACATTGTTGTGCTTTGCTCCTAATTTTGCAAAGCTTTAGAGTGTTTTCCTATATCTAAGGATGCATTTTAACACTACATTGAGGAATACATACAAGCTTGTGATACTTTCATTGAGAAGAATGGCGCATCCTAAGAGTTGTGTTATCAAAAGGAGCTTGAATTGAAGTCTCTGTTATCCCCTGCTTTCATATATCTTGTTGGCTTTGTATGGAAATTTAGGATGTCAGAAAAGCTAGCAGTAATAAACATTTTCCTAGCTTTCCTGTAGAGTATGGGCGTACAGTTTCTGAGATTTTTCTGATAATTTTAACTTAAATATCTCTTTTGTGGGGCCCTAAGATACCATGTTCTACTTTGCTCTCTGCTTCTGACAGGTTATTTTGGTGCCGCAAGCGTTTTGTTTACTTCAGTGCTCTGTTGTTTCGTGGCCTGACATGAACTGAATATCTGGTGGGCAATTCTGACCCAGGCTTCCATAATATGGCTGTCTGTGGTTACAGAGCAGTTGAACTGGTGACCAGTGTGAAGGCCTGTGTCCTTATGGTACGCCTTCATAATTTTTTCTTGCCTCCTAGGTTTCTTCTGTTTTTTTCTTCAGGAAGATTTTTCTATTCACTGTGGATATTTAACATTTTCTTTTTTTTCCCAGACTTCCATTAATCTTACCATCAATGGGGAAAATAAATATTTTCGTTTCTGGTACTTCCTTTTTATTACTAAACTCCTCTCCTCTTTTAATCTTTCCTAATCCCTTGCTTTTGATTCTGTCTTCTTTTCTTTCTGTCCCATATTCTATGACCTTAGCTTTCTTTTCCTTCTCTACTTCTCCTCCTCTTTTTTAATTTACCTGTAATTGTTCTGATAGTAGGGTTTGGGGTGATCATTTTTCTTCCTCCAAAACATGGAGTAGTTCTATTTCTTGTTTTCTGATTCATTCAAACCACAAAAACAATTGTTTCTATTTTTTACTATTTAGGCTCAGTAGTCCTTCTCCACTCTCAGGATCTAGAAGTGTGAGGTGGAGCCCTGTACATCTGAAACAGGATATATAGTTGCTGGCATTTGCCCACTCTGGGGAACAAGGACCTGCACTCAAAAAAAAAAAAAAAATCCAAAGTGAAGAATCCTAGATGAGCCCCTTTGTGAACTTAAAGCCACCCTTCCCTGATGTGAAAAACACATCATTTACACTGTTTCTTACAGATCACAATTACCATAAGGTAAGCCTCACTTACTGGTAATAGAAGTGGTTTGGTTTGTTTGTAATTATGCATTTCAAATCTGCTTACTGAAAGGGAAAGTGAAGTTTTAAAAGTAGCATGTCTGCTTAGGAAGTATATTCTGAAATACACGGAGCTTGACTTAGTCTACTGTGTCTTTGTGCTTTCCCTGCGAATAGAACTGCCTGGTCATTAACACAGCGAGTCACAGTAATGTGTTATGATCTGATCTGGCATTTGTAAGGAAACAGAGTGTCTAGCCTTGGATACCTCTCCTACAGGTCATTTGTCCCAGTGATAAAGAGAGTGCTTGCTCCCAAGAGAAAGCAAAGCCGCCCATTATGTCAGCTCACACCCTGGAAAAGGCTGCTGATTTCAGTGCATCTATTTGTGATGTGCTCCCTAAACGGGGTCAGTGTTATAGCGGAGAGGAGGGAGCAGTTTCCACCACGAGTGAGTGCTCGGAGAAGTGGTGTAACTGACTCTGTCAAAGATGAATACAAAATGTAGACAAGCTGGCTTGTTTTATATTCTTTTTTTTTAAAAAAAAATACATATATAATGATTTGTTTTTTGGATCATTGATTTATATGTCAGACAGATGAAAAGCAAAATTTCTATGACGCCTTTACCGTTATTCTGACAAGGACTGCTTTTATGTTAAAGACTGATAAAAAATGGCAACTTTTGACATTACTAGCACAGCCCTATCAGCTTTAATTTTCTTTTGTTTTCTTGTTGTCAAAGAAAGGCCATTAGAGAAAAATTATGGTCTCAAACTGGTTAATCTAGTGGTGTCTATTTTTTTTGCATAAATTACCCCAGCCGGTTTATAAAGTATTATATAATCTCATTGAGAAACAAGCTAAAGAAAGTAGAAATTGCAAATATCGACCATCATCAGTCTTTAGGCCAGAGGTTCTCAAACCACTGGAAGACCACAGGTGAGTCGTCCACAGCTGAACCATTGTGTCGTATTGCACAGTTAAATGTACAAACCCGTTTGTTCTGTTTGACTGCACTTCTGTGTGCACAGTTTTCCTAGCATGCTAGAGACCGCTAGAGTGTGCTCAATTGTAAGTCTGATAGGAAGCACACATAGCGGTGCATAGGGAGTGTTCAGGGTTGCTGAAAGTTTATTTTTTCCACTAAATTAGGGAGCTAGTGCTCTTGTCATTATAGATCAAAGTTAATTGACCTCGCACCATTAGCATCAGTATAGTCGCAGCACAGAGTTTATACAGAAAGCTGGACAATTTAAAATTGGAAATTTTCATTTTGAGCAGCCTGTGTGCCTACGTTGCAGTTTCACACTTTGGGTGAGGAGTAGCTGTGCAGATTATGAAGATCTCATGCAGAAGTTTGTTGCCTCAAACCACACTCGGACTTCAACATACTCTGTTTTAAATCAGTCTTTACTCTTCTCCCTCTTCTTTCTCTTCTCTCTATTTTTCTTCTCTCTGCCAATTTACTAGTATGATGAATGTTCAGCCATGGTGTTTTCTATAAAACGTAATTGACAGCTAATAATACTTTACACCTTTTTAGCCTGGCATATTTGTTTCCAAAGCCTTTATAAACATTAGCTGAATCAAGCATCGCCCAATCTGGTAGGCCAGTATTATTCATGTATTTTGACAGGTGAACTAAACTGGAAAACAAAATTGGATAATTTCCTTGCAACCACAAGACTCTTTGTGCAAAAGCCAAGACAGGAACATGTATCTTCTGACATCTATTTCTATGCTCAATCATACAATGGCGGGGTGTGTGTGTGTGTGTGTGTTCAAATATGTATATGATTATCATTACAATTAAAGGGTTATTATTAACATTCTTCTGGGAATAGATAATCTGACTTATTTATATTTATACTAGAAGCTTTCAAGTGTAGTATATCATCCAGGGTATGTTATAATAGGACTGACACAGAGAGTACACTAAAAAAAAATCCTCCCTGCAGCTCAGCTGGATGTTAGCACAGATATATAAAGCAATATGTGAAGTGAAAGAGAGAAACAAAGAATTTGAGAGAGGTAAGAAGATGTTGATAAAATCAGCAGAAAATATAGAGAATGACAGAAAGAGAAGGAAGGAAAATATGGAAAGAAAGAGGAGTCAGGCTGGACTTACTCATACCCAGGACTAAACTGTATGTTATAGATGCTATGCGCAGGACATAATAATTAGACATTCTTTAGTAAAATAAGGATATGGAACCTAGAATCACACAAGTTTGGAATAGAAATAGAAATAATGTTCCTGTCACAGTATGTAAAGACTCTGCTGTCAGTGTTGTCTATTTTTAATGCATCATGGTAAGGGAATAGAATTATTCTGTGTGTTTCACTGTTGTGATTTGATAATGTCACATATCAGTGTGTATCATATCGTATCTTATATTTGTGTGTGATCACTGAATAGAAAATATTTGGAGAGAAATTCTTAATTTACCAGTGAATAGTAGCATCTCTGTAGAAGGACAGAGCTTCAAAATAACAATATCATGCAGAGGGTTATTGTAAATTTAATCACCCTTTTTTTTTCTTGTAGCGTATGTGTTTGCAGTATCCTCTTTCAAGACTTCAGTATCACAAAATAACTGTTGGTGTTTAGTCACTTTCTGCACCAGTGATTCCATCTGCTGGGGATTCAATTGATTTTTCACATCTCGGCATAAGAAGGCGCAGACTGTGCCCTATTGCCTGCGAGTGTGTGGTGGCACCAGCAGTAAGGGATGTCAAGGCAAATGCTTTTAGGACAGAGCAATGATGATGGAAACACCACAGAGAGCTTTAAGGTTTCATGGAACTGCAGACATTTTCTTATCTAAAAAGTTCAAAATGTAGATTCCATACAGCAAGAGGCTTTGTCCTGTAGGATATTGCCTTCTTATTAATGTTTTCTTAAAAAAAGGTGTGCTAGTGTTCCTTGCTCTGAAACAGTATTTATTTCCTTGTACATTTGGATTTAATCCTCAACTCTTTAAGCATGAAAGTAATTCGTATTAGTTTCCTAATCCTATTAAAAGATACTCCTGGGAAGTATCTCTCTCCTAGGAAGAGCAAAAGGTTAGGGATAGATGTGGAGCAAGGAGATTGATGCAATGTTGGCTGAGATTTTACCTTCTTAATGTGTTGTGCCACCAGGCAGCATATTTATACAAACTGCATTTAAGTGCTGTTAGGGCACTTAAAACTTCTGAACAGGTTGAGAAGAATAATAGGTTCTCCCTTGCAGCTTTCTTTTACACCTCTCTGGTCTTACAGTTTCCTAAATGAAATTGTAACAGACAGAGGCCAATGGCACTGTAGTGGTAAAATGGGTGTGTAGAGAAGTGTAATCATGGAGTCTGAAAGCCCATTGCAAGGACTGGGGGTGGATTACTTTTTGGGTTTCCCCTAATAGTAGGTGTAATGCCTGTGCAGCACATGTGATAAAGTATAATGTTTGTAAACATTGCTTGCTTTTATATGGTGTTCCCAATCAACCCTCCTTTCTGTTTAGTTCGTTTGAAGCTCATGAGAACCTTACTTGGCCTTTGGAGAAGGTAGATTCAGGCCTTTTGACCTGAATCTTGATAAATCAGACTGTGATACTCTTGTGAAGGTAGGACAGTGTTTGGCCTCTGTGATGCATGTAGGAATTATGTTTCTTTCCTCAAAGAAGGGACTCCAGTTAATTTACAGGAAAGAGCTTCCTAGGTTGATGGTAAACATGAATAGTAAATCAAGCTCTAAACTAGGAAACTGGGGAAGAATGCTGCTACAACTTCTTAGCTACTTAAGCATTCTACAGACAGTAAAAGGAAAAGAGACATAGTCGCATGGGGATGAAACGAAGAAAAAGAGAGATGTTTAACCATGACAAATGAAAGAATACGTCAAGTACACTGGCTATGTCGCTGGAACTAACTGTTCCTCCGACTGCTGGGAGCCTGAACAGTATAGGATGAAGGAATTAAAACCCCTAGTACTGGATACAAAACCAAATCTTGTAGTAGTGATAGAAATGTGCTAGCCGTGACATACTCTGGATTAAAGAATTGAAATAAATTGGTTAAGAAAGTGAGAAATATGTGTGTATGTGTGTATATATATATGTAGGCAGTAAGATAGCATTGTCTGTTAGTGAAATTAAAAATGGGACCACCAGGAAGAGTGATGTTGAGAAATATCCAAGATTCAGAACTGGATAACAACATCCAATTTTGTGAGCCAGGGAGGGGGAGGGGGGTGGTGGTGGTGGTGACAGAAAGTAGTAGAGGAAGCTGGGATCGTGGGACACTTTAGATTTCCCAGACTAAGACACACAAAAATGTCCATCGAAAAACTGAACATTTGAATACTGTGACTTTTTCCCCAGATTTATTTTCCAATAAAGTAAGGTCTCAGATATTTTTGCAAGTGAATGAAGGCACAGGTTTTTACCAAATAATCAGTGAACCAGTGAAAAATAATGATGTGTTATGCTTAGCTTCACTGAACAGCAAGACCTAAAGGGGCTGGACATAAAAACTAAACTTAGAGCAGATTCAATTTTGTCCAATTCTCTTTTTGAGAGAAGTAAAAGATAAATCTATACTTCTGGGGCCTTAGAAAGGCAAACTGAAAAACTGAGGCTATTTAGTGAGTACTGGGAAGCTTACATATTTGAACGTGGAGGAGGCATATAATAACTTTGAATCAAAAAAGTTTTAGCAGCAAGCAAGATTATACTAGTAGGAAGGAATATAGATCTCCCTGGAATGGTAGTAATCTTAAACTATGTGTTAAAAGTAAGAAGAGAATCCATAAGGAATGCAGAAGGGGATTGATTAGGAGGAAGAATTATGCCCTGGAGGTTAAGAGATACAGAACTGAAGCAAGAATGGCCAAAAGCTGTGTTAAACCAGACTTTCCTATTCATTTCGGTTCCCTGTGGAGCTTTTCAGCTTTGCAAACAAAAATTGAAGAAGGAGGAAAAATTCTCATCCTATGTCCCTTCCAAGGAGCGTGCACACACCAAGTAGAGGGATATGTGATGGCTTTAAACAACTGATCAGGAAAACCCACCTCATACGCCTGAGAGCACGTTCCTTGTCTCTGAGAAGTGCTGAAAGAGAAGCTATAGTCCTGCTACTTCCTCATGCTTTCTCCCTTTGCCAAAATCTGTGCCATAGTATATTTTGTGAGAACCTCTTCAGGGGGCTTGTGTTATTTCCTAGTAGAATATCAACAAACAAAGCTTAACATAAGCCCTCTGGCCTGCCATTTAGAGAGCTTACGCTAGATGCAACTTGCGTGTGCACTTAGTGCCATGGGAGAGCGGAAAAGTCTCTCAGAAAAAGGCAAGACAAGAGGACACTTATGTCTCTAGGACTTCTGCCTCTTTTACTGTCCCATTTGGAAGGTATGTAATAAATTCAGGAGGAAGTTACAGGACAATAAATAAATGGTCTCAGAGTCAACGAAGATGAGTTTACTTCTGTAGAATTAATTTCAGTCTCGGTGTGGTTAAGAAAATTAGTGGTCACTTGACATTTTGACTTCAAGCTCTCTGGCTTTTAGTTCTCCATCTATAAAATAGGATTAATAATTTTTCCGCTGGTAGAGGCAGTGTATGTGAAAATACATGCATTCTTGCTGTAAAGCACAATGAAACTGGTGGCACAGAAATCAGTAATTTTGTCCTCAGTGCAGGAATGTGGAGTGTGTGAAAATTTTGGAATGATCTATTCACTGAACAGTATTTAATATGTAAATGTTTGTTGAATAAGGCAGTGATTTTGTAGGGAGACAAAAAGAGAAGTGATAATGACGTTTAAGATTGTACTATACCAGTGTTTCATGGAGAAACCAGTAGGAATAACCTTAAGATGAGTGTTTCCTTTTTTTAAAGTATTTTTATCAGTTTGTGCAATCTTTATATATTTTAGGCTTAGTGTATCATATGGATACACATATGGAGAGAGATAGAGTTGTATTATGTACGTATATACCAGAAAAAAATTGTCACTGTTAGGACAGGAACAGCTTAGTGTTGAAGCCTCTTACCCTAACAGGTATGGCTCAACCAACAAGCTCTCTGCGAGTGAAATAACCACAGTAAGCAATCAAAGAAACCATTCATAGGCTGAGATTAGCATTGTACCTGAAGGAAGAAAATTATGCATGGAACATCAAAAGCCATGAATGTCCTGGAGATGAATGGTACTGGGATCAGCAGGTTACTGACAGTTTAGGATGTGGGTTGATGTCCTTCCACAAACTCCTGCAGGACCAGCAAGAGTTCCACACAGAGGTGAGATGGCTGCATGTGGAAACGCGTCCCTGCCCCTACACTTGCTTGTTTGTACACAAACACGTTTGTGAGGGTGTGCAGGAGGGACACTGACAGGTAGACTTGCTTGTTGACCGTTAATAGCATTTCACTGCTAAAATTCCTGATTGCTGCTTCAGAGAGAGAAGTTTAAGACTGAAATACTGTGTTTTATGTGCATGCGCACCACGCAGCACGCTGTGTCAGTGTGTGACAGCACCATTCCTTCCACCAAGGACTAGGGAGCAAGAGTCTCTCAAACTAAAGTCAGTCTTTACTCAAAGTTTCACTGAAATCGATGTAAAATTGTCGAAGTGAAGCCTGGGGGTGCCAGATAGTACACTTTTGGTGCTGGGTGGTATTCGATTCCGCAGGGGCCTTCTGAGTGTGAGTCTGTCGATAGGCAGAGATAATTGTTACTGCAGTTACTCTAAGACACTAATAAAAACTTTGCCAATGAAAGTATTCATTTAAAATTTCAATCTTTATTTTATGCTGCAATATTCAAATGAGCATATTGTAAATTCTGGTTGAGGGAAAACAGTAAAGTTAACAGGCTGCGGGCCTTGATAAACAATGAGCAAAAAGAGAAGTTTCTGCTATTTATATTGCATATTATTTCTATAACATTGTTCAGCAATATCTTCATGTTTGCCTTATACACTGTGCTGGGTGTATATCTCAGGTTTACAGCATCATTGTTTGGCAGCTCACTGGCTTCTGTGATACAAGTGCAGTTTCTTCTGCACTGGTTCTTTTGTCTCTAATGTAGCTTTTGTTGCTCATCTAAGAGGAGTAGTGGATTAAAGTGAACTAAAACTATAAAACGTGCTTTGTAAACAGTAATATTTCAGCAATACTGCTCGTAATGTTAAAGCACCGAGTTAGGGGTTTGTTCTTCTTTGTTTCTCTTTTTTTTTTCTTTTTCACACAAATGATGAGCTTTTGAAATGATCATGCAAATATCAAAGATATTCCAGTACATCTGCAGTTCAGCCCTTCCTTAGCTCCTGTTCCTCTGAGGTTCATATGAAATTTGACTGTTTTTTTCCCACCTTTATTTTCTAGCTTTAAATATTGTAAATCAAACAGTCAACGCGTTCAAAACATATCAGTTCTTTGAACCCTTCTGGAAGACTCCCTACTGTGCTCTCTGAATTTTTAAGCTTTTCAGCGTCTCGTATGACACGTACATTTTCTTCCAATGGACGCGTGCAATGCACAGTCTGTCAGCTTTCTCCCAACTCTGTTGCTCAGAACGAACATCGGCGCTGCTACATCAACTCCTTTTTGATAGCTGGAAGCGTTCAAGTCTTTGTCAATGAATCCTGTAGCCATAATTCTTGCACCAGAAGAATAGATACAAATCGTGGTAGCCCCTCTGTTACTGCTTCCTCACGTTCGGCGTTGCTTGCAGGCTGGAGTCACCAAGGCAGTGTGTGTTTCGGTTTTGCTCTGTGTGCTCCCTCTAGTGATCCAACCACGTAAAACAGCTCCTGCTGAGGGAGGAGGGCTGGAATTTCCCAGGTGGCTCACAAAACGTTTAATGAAGTGTGTAGCACAACCATTTCATTACAACATATTGTGTACTTTTGCCTTTAATAACTGCATTCCTCATCCAAGAAGTCTCTATAGCTTTCAAAAATGAATTACAGTGGTATTATTTTTCTCAGAATATATTTTTCCATGACAAGAATAGCACTTTCCTAAACTATTGTATTTATTAGCAACCTGTTACCCTCTGACACTACTGTCATTTTCATCAGCCTTGATAAAGTGAGTATCATTTAAAATCTCTTTAAAAATTATTAAACCAGTTTTATTGGGGGGGGGGGTTGACTGAACATGAAGCAAGAAAGTAAGAGTCTGTAAAAAATCAGAATTTTTATTCTGATTCGATGGCAGTTGAAAAATCAGACTAGCCTGAGGATGAAAAATTTTCCATGGTGGGACAGAGGAATCGTACTGTCTTGATGAAGAACAGGCTGACTTAGAAGGTGTACTCCACCTCCGAGAGATGTATGAAGCTCAGCGCTCCTGTTCCTAGGTGGCTACAGCTCCGGCTTCGGGAAGAGCTGCTGACAGTTTAGAGTAGAAACTGAGGCCCACGCACAATTTCTTGCTTCTTTGCTCCTTCATTGCTTTTGTACATGCCTATTGTCTACTGCATTTTCTCTGTCCGCTGAGGATGTGAAGGTACGTATTGAGAATGTATATAGATAGGGCAGGAGATCTTGTGCTTACTTTCTACATGACAGGTGAATTTTACCCTGTTAGAGGGATATAATGATGGCATAAGGGAATTTATTCCTTCAAAATAAAAAAGACCCAAAACATAATTAATACATTGACTCCCTGTACCTTACAGTACCTCTGCTTAAATAATAATTCTTAATTTATTAAACAAGTTTTTGACAACAGCATAGTTACTGCTGGACAGAGCTGCGAAATACTTACCACTGGTACCTCTTAGCTAGGCTGAGGAGCTAAGAGGCAAAGAGATTGAACTGCCTTTTCATCCAGAAGTCATCCTTCTGAACTACGCTCTTACACCTTTGGAGAAATCATGTGTGACCTAGTTGCTGTGGACAGTGGTAGGATGCAAACTCGGTCCGAAGAGATCCTTTCAACATGGATGCCGAATCCCCTGTAATAAGTGTCATTATGAAAAGCTTCATCCATTGTGTAATTCAAAAGAGTTGTGATCGAAATAATTTCATTTCTCATATATTTGCATAAACCTATTAGAACAAAATATTATTTTTTAGAAACTGTGACTTTATTCCCCATATCAGAATTCAGTCCTTGGAGCATCACAGAATTGGGTTTCATGTTCAATTCTTGACAGATATTTGAAAGGGGCACTTTTGTTGTAAGCGCAGCAGCTGCAGCTACAGCTCAGCTTGCCTTATTTTGTACTGTGAACATCATTGTATTCATTACAGCCAAATTCTGCCCTTTTTAGACAATCTTTAGCTTCCCATGAACTTCAGCAAATGTTAAGACTGCGTACAGGAGCCCATGGTCATGTGTCAGTGTCAGCATTTTAATCAGTATTTGTTTATTCACAACATACAGCATACGAACAGCGTACAATTCTCCTGGTGCTGGTTGAGTATTTCTCAAATCAATGGGTACAGGACTGGGCCTTTAATTTTCCAACAACCAGGGCATTTAAATGAACTGTGCCTTCGACAGCAGGTTGAATGGCTGCTCACGTGGAGTTTTGCTTGATGTACACAGTGTCTCTGATATACCTCCAAGAGGTATTAAATCTCATGTGCGTGTGTGATTAATCTGTGCATGCACAGTGAGTCTTACTGGACCAGGAAAAAAACAGGCATATGTAATCATTTCATTAGCAACAGCAATTCCACATTGACGCCAATCTATAGTAAAAGCAATCTGCAATTAGCCTGACAGCAAACTCTGTCCATTGCTATTGTATATTATTAATATTTCCATGCTTTCTGCTAAAGTCTCTCTCATGTAATTCATTCCTGTAGTTGAAGGAAAAAAGCAACTCAGAAAATTTCCTATCATGAAGAATCAAGGAATTATGTCAAGTGAATAGCAAATGAATGAAAGAAAGAAAACTGTGTAGACTGGCTTCCTTGTGCAAGCCAGAGACAAAGGGGGTGTGAAACTGCTGAAGGATTCTAGGCCTACCAAAAATATTAAGTTGCCAACTGGATTGTTCACATGAGCTAGAGATGTGTATCTCTAGAGATGAGTAGACAGAAACTGCAGCAAACAGCGGCTTCTCATGCAGGGATGGAGGTAACAGGGCTGAAAGATGCTTCTGTAAACTGTTAATAAAGATGACAGTGTAGGTAAGATCTGTACGTTAAGTTTTTCTAACCCTTTGCTTGAGTGCTTCATAAAAAAAACAAAAAAAAACCCCCAAAAAACCATAACAAAACATGTTTGTGAACATCAAATAGAACCAGCCCAGCAAACAAGAAAACTGCACTGCAGAAATCCATCTGAAGACTGTGGGTTTCACTGAGGGGGTGGTGGAGGGGAAACCTGATCCCGAAGGAAGGCTTACTAGCAGAACTGAAATGGATCCAAGCGCATCTTCCCTATAATCGTGACACAGTTATTCAAGGCCACTTTTTTTCCCCCTTCTTTTTTTCCAAAATGGAATTATATCTTTGTTTTCCCTTTCCCTACATTAAATTGGGCAACAGCTACGTCACTCACACTACTGTTTGATCTGGGCAGTAGGTTTCTTTTATTTTTTACCATGTTTTTAGCATCCTGAATGCTTTGCCAAAAGTGGTTGCCACTCCTCTGCAAATGACAAGGTAACTAATACTGAACTCTCTTCACTCGTTTGTGAGCTGAGTCCAGAGAAGATTTAGTAGAAGTTGAATTGGTTGAGAATGCAAAGCCCATGCTTCCCTGTATTTTAAGTAAGATAAAGGCAAATTTCTGTTTTAATGTAAATGTAACCTTGCCTCCGCCCCTCCCCACAAATGCCAAAACCAGCCAAGAATAACGCAACAGAGGGGTTGATCTTAAGAATTACATCAGTCAAATGGTGCTCCAAAGCAAGGGAGCTGCTCAAATACAATTTTAGCACCTCTGCCTTTCAGAACTCAGTTGGATGTAATGTCTACATCAAGGAACTGACAGAATGAAGCTAACCGGTGTGAAAAAAACCCCACTCCTTCTGAAGAAGCTTCTAAATACCAGTTGTCTCAATCTATTGATAAGCAGGGATGCATTATTAATGAAGCCTGCAGCTTGCCTAGTGCTGCTCAGATGGTTCAAGCATTTAGTAGGAAATATTTCTGTGAAGTGCTGCATGGAATAATGACAGTGTCTGTCTTAAATCGAACAAATGACTGTAGCAAGCTCTGGGGAGGCTCAGAGCAAGCAGATGCTTTCCAAGTGAAAGGCAGTGGGGTACCACCTGCTGTAGGCAGGCAGGCAGGAACAGTCCACTAAATATTGACTTGTTAATAATTCAAGACAACAGGAACCCCTAGTTCTTCAAGCATGGCACTGTCCCTTCATCATGTGGCTTTTCATCACCCTAATGAGCTACCTGAAGAATCAGACACTGAAATGTCTTGCAGATATTCCCTGAAGACTAGGACTCAAGCTGCTGTAGTTCTGAATAAGTAGTTGGCAGCGGTACACGTAATCAAGAGAATGTTAAAGATGGCAGGATCAGTGCTTTAGCTAAATATTGCTCTTTGCTACACATTGCTGTGTAGCGTCTCAGTCTGCAGTTTGTACAACTCCTGGGGCAGAATGCCTATCTTTTATGACATTACTATGGCTAAAAATAGTTGAAATTCAGTTTATTAGAGGCATGTTGATAGTTTTATTTGTAACCAGAAAAATAGCTCTGTGAAAATCTGCAAGAGGTTACTTGCAACTGGAATTCTCAGTTCATACTTCCTGAAAAGAGTCTTGGGTTTGTGATTAGTATGTGTTTGGGACCCTCCACAATGCCTACCTTCATCATGGATGTTAAATCAGCATTTGCAAATGAATACTCTTCAATTGAAATAATTGTAATTGAATAACCCATCGACAATGAATAACCCTTCAAAAGTTGGCAAAGCTTCTATGCAGACTTTATTGACTGCCTGGTTTATATCAACAGCAGTGGTTTGCCCTGCTCTGAACATTGCAGCCTTATGATGAAGCGCGGGAGCTCCTGCGTTAGTAGCGTATATCCTAGTGATTGTTGCTGTTGCTTCTCTTTCAAGATGCAACCTTAACAGAACCTTTCCATTCATTCCCCATTTTTTGATTTAAGATATTTTTCTTCCCCAAGCATATAACTTTTCATTTATTTTGGGATGATAAAGTAATATTTTATTATGAGATGTCTCTTGTTTGCATGACTTTTCTGGCTGTCAGTTATCACTCAGCTACCCGATACACTTAATCAAGCTGACTAGGCTTCACTCTGTGAACAGTCTTAATAATTCCAAACGGAATTTAGTAGACTGTTCATAAAGTTAGTGATGATCTGTACCGAGGAGCTTAAAATTACAGCAAATTCATTAGTGTTGCTATGAAGAGAGTGATTCTTCCATGCCACAGTGAGTGAAAGTGTCTTGTGACTTTCCAGCACGGAGCACAAAGCTTTATTTAAAAGAGCTGAGAGTGTGTGTGACTTTCTCTGCTGCGCTGTTGAGCTTCTACTTACAGCCTTCCAAGTTCTTGGTCATCTGTATGCATTGATAGTGTTCAGATTTGTCAGGACTTAGAAAATGACCTGGGCTCGCTGACCGAGCTAATTGAAGTTGCCCCCACACCTCCACGAACTTACACTTTTTTCTGTCGTTTGTGTTGTTAGAACATCTTAGCAGTCTATGTTGTTCATTCAGTGGTGGCTGGTCCTTACTGGACCAGCTGAAAGTGCCATGCATGAAATCGCTCTGTAAAGAAACCTCAGGAATTTAAAAACGGTAACTGTAGTCTTTTTCCAAGTATTGTTTGATTTTTTTTCTTGAAGGTCAGTAGGATACAAAATATTTTCTAATTTCTTTGTAGGATGGCAATATGTGGGGTTTGTTTCAAGTAAAACTAACATCTATCTGGGAAAGTAGTCTTTAACGCATTTCTCTTTTGTTTGCCTACGATACTATTTTATATTGTGGCTGTAGTAATTTATTTCTGTTTACATCATTTGTATCATTCTTTTAGATTCTCTTTTCTGCTTCTCAGCTGCAGCTATTGCAGAGATAACACTGATAATATTCATGCAGCATAAATGATATAGGAACATGAGAGAAGTCTGCTCTGCAAAAGTAAATTTGCCAAAACAGCTAGAGATTGTATCAAGGCTCTGTTGTCCCTGCCTCTCTTTCACGGTGAGTAGATAGGTGTCTTCAGCATCGCTTACCCAGTCACTGCTGGCAAATACTCATCTCCAGCTCTTTGACAGTTCCAGCACTGGTTGACCTGCATTTTTTCCCTGACTTGCTTAGCGTGTCTCCCCGAATGAGGGCATCAGTGTTAGCTGTGCTTCTTTATTGTGCTTACTGCCATATATGCAGCTGTCATTGCAACACTGAGGCAAATATTACCCTTTCTGCTTACCCCAAAACACAATTGCTTCTGCTGTACAGAATTGCTGCTGTTTGTACACAAGGTAGAAGCAATATGAGCTTTTATTAAAGTATCTGTTTTGCTTAGCCAAAACCCTGTTTTATGATAGATTGCTTGTCTGGTCAGACATTATTGCTAGACATTATTGCTAGAGAGTACAATTTCTTCTGCGACACAGCTTTTAATTTGTTGGCTACAACAGGTTTGGGACAGTGCTTAATGTTTGGTGAGGAAAAGCAGAGGTAGATGATCATTGATTATGCAGTCTTTCCCTCTAGAGAGTGGTTTTCCTGTAGGCACAAAACCATAGGGAGGGTTTTGAGTATGAACATGAATTGTACATGTAGTGGTGTAAGAAGGAGCGTGTCCTGGTGAATGAAGAGTAGGTCTTAGTGGCTGAACTAGGATGCTTATCTCATCTGAACTTGTCCTTTCATATGCTTTCCAAACTGTTAAGGAACAGACTTATATCTCCTGTTGCACATTTGTACAAATTAATTTTGGGATAAACTTGAAATGCCAGAGCATTGGCCTGTCAGAATATCCTAGATGTTTCCTTCTCTATTTTGCTAGCGGAGATTGCTGGTACTTCCTAAAATGATGCATGTTCCCCAGCATGACTTCAGATAAGATAACAGATGAAGAATGTCAAAACTTTAAATAAACGGATACATGTAAAAACAGAACCAGATGTGTATTCGTATTATGCAGATAGCTGTAAAGCTTGTAGATACTGGCAGATGACAATGCTTGTGCTTATGTATTTGCTTGCCTGTTCATTTTACACGCAGAATATGGGGGTCTGATTCATATCTTTAGGAGGTGGCCACAGATGCTTATATTTTGAAATTTTGAAATTATTTATTTTATATTTGATGCAACCAAGGAATTAAAAGCCAAGATCGGGGCTTAGACTACAACGGAACATAAATAGGTAGCAGTTGGTCTCAGACCTGTGTAAGAAAGCGAGCTGAGTCTAGTTGATAGCTTTCCCAGCAGCTCAATTTCTTGGTGGGAACATCTCTTGCCTTCCTGTTCTCGCTGTTCCTCAAACTTGAGCCAACAGGTAATAATTACAGCCCAGCAGCAGGCTGCAATATTTCCTATTTTTTGTCCCACCTTCTTTCTCCCCTCCTGTCAAGAAGAGAAGTTGTGTTTGTCGTAATGGCAAGGATGAATAATCACCTAGGTTCTGTGGACAAATTGCACATTTAGTCATGTTCGACTGTGTCATACAAAAAGAGAGATAAGATAGTTTACAACAAGTAAATGTGTTGGAGACCGATACAAAGATCGCCTGTCTGAGATATTCTGGTAGTGACAGAGAAGAGACTCTCTGAACTAAAACCATCTAGTGATGGCAGCTTTGGACCAGCCTTGCTGAGATGGAAAAACATGTGTTGGCATAAGTTGTACAGTTGAGTTGTCCCACTGAAGTTTTTACTTTATGCTAATAAATGCAGTATGGATAAAACATAGGTGAGGAGCTGTAGGGTCTATCACAAACTTATCACAAACAGCACTCACTATTGGCAAAACTAAGTATGTGAGCAATGTGAACAGACAGCTGGTTTCTCTAATGCAAAACTTGTGTTTGTGTACACTAATGAGAAGATAAGGTGAACTACCTGGCACTTGCAAATAGCTGTCTGAATACACCCTGCCTTTGCAGACAAGGCAGTAAGCAAAACTGGGTGAGAAATTTTTAAGTCAGAGGCTGAAAATTTGGTCCCCAATTTTATTTTCAAATAGATGTTACTTTCAAAGTATGTGACTACAAAGTGGCAACTACACTACGCGTTTGTCTTGCCGACAATGGTATTACTGAACATTGATCACTTTTCTGCTTTCTAAATTAAATGGTGGAATAAACAGCTATCTGGTTTTCTCAAAATATTGCTATGCGTTGTCAGATCCTGAGTTGTCAACAGAATATGTGATGCTGTTGAGGGGCTATACGCATGCAGTTTGCATGTTTCAATATGCGTCACTAGTAGAAGCAATAAATTGCTGAATTCCTCACCAACACTGCCAAGAAGACAGCATTTAAGGAGGAGAACATAATAGTGTTATTCAAGAGCGCCTTTGATCATGGGAAGCTTAAGCTTTTGAAATATCTTGCAACTGGCTAGCTTAGAATGAAATTTTTAAAGGCTGCAAGGATCTTAAAGCCTTCAAAGGTGTACTTTCTGTCGAAAATCACTGTGATTGCTCTGCTATGTGAGGCTTTGCTAGCAGAAGAAATACTTGCCTTGTACGTCAACATTAGCATCTCTGAATGCCAGAAGTACTGTCAGTAAATTAGTTTTAAATGCCCATTGAGCTCTGTAGCCAGTGGCCTAGTAGACCTGCCAGGGCCCCATCAGTGCAGCTAGCAGGGAAGTACGTTGAGGTAGATGCTGCAAGGATCTAGGAGTGAGCGCAACGGGCAGAGAGGACTCCATCCACCACTGCATAGCTGTTTGGAATCAGAAATTGCATAGCCAGGAGTAGCAGGGACATAATGAAGGCTTAAGTAGGCATTTCTTAGAACGTTTCACTGTGTTTTTAACCAAGCAGAAAATAAGGCCCCCCATTTTCCAATAATTTTAATATGATCAGAAATAACACTCTGAGAATCTCCATCAAAACATCAGAGGAATCCCAACACACTCTTCGCAGTGCTGAAAGGGAGCGGAATAAAGTATGCCTTTTTATTAATTCAGACTTTCTCTGTGATTAAAATTGTAACTAGTTTTCCTCTATAAAACCAATTTTTCTTTGTCTGCTGTTACTCATGTGACTGCTGCATTGACAAAGGAGAAAAAAATTGGGGGGAATTCTGCATTGTGGTAGTGCATGAGATTGCATCTCCTCTGGCGACGCTTGCTTCTATATTGCAGACTACATCTGTCGCTCCATTTTAAAACTTTCTACTCTGTCCTTCCTCACAGTCCTGCTGATCATATTTTTTTTCCGCCTCTGGAGAGAGAGTAGTGCTACAGAGTGCGGTACGTTAGGAACGCATGTACTCAGTACCACCTCTCAAGCTGATCTCATTTTTCTTTAATTGTATATCTAGACTCTCCAACTGCAAAACCAAAAATATCCTCAAAGCTTAGGCCATTAGACAAGCAAACGCTTGTGCTGATTTTGCAAGTAGGTTGACTAATAGATTTGGAGTTTTTTAACTGGAGAAGGAACCAGCTGGAAGAACAGTCCACCCTGTTGATGACGCCCATCTGGTAGTCCTACAGCTGACCTGTTCTATGGCCTTGGACATGTTCTTTCCTCTCTCGGACTTCCAGGTGTAGAGCCTAATTTAAGTTATTTTCATGGAAAGAGTTATATAAGCTTAAATGCACACTGAGATGAGACTCTGATTTGCTGACTGTGAAGGAATGAATCACTGAGTGTGTTATACGGGGCTGCTGTAAGAACTCATTAGGAGGATGTTCTGAAAAGATGCTCCAGAGGAGCTTAATACTCTTGTGTCATGATCAGGACTTTTTATACCTTATAGAAAAAAGTGCAATATCATACATTTGAATCTACACCAACCACTCACGCTTAGTATCTGTTGGAATGCTTTTCCTTTTCTATATAATATATTATTTTAGTTTGCACGTGGGAATGATTTTTACAATGTCAGTTTTCTAACCAGGAAATAAATAATCTAGTCTGGTAATACAACAGTGTAACAAAATGGTAGAGCATCCTTTGGAACGTGATAGTGGTCTCACGCAGCACAAGAGTGCCCGCATCCCCAGCAACAGTTTTAACAAATGCCACACTAACTTCACTTTAAAGCGAGAATGTCTTTTTATTGAAGATTTTCCTAGTATCCTTTCTTTTTCTGTGTGTGTGTGAGCTCCTCAATTTGGCAGGGTGAAACCTCTAAACAACTTCTAAAATGTAATGCCTGGATTTTAGCTCAGTGAGTACTCCAAACTTCTGATCTGTTTTTTACCCCTCCTTTTTTTTTTTCTTTTTGCTTTCTTAGTATTAGAGGCAAATACTGAAATTTTGTCCCAATTATTTGGTCTACCAGATCTAGGCTATACAGAGAATAAGAATAAATTGTCAGACCTGATTCTGTCACCACAAGATAGGAGTAATAAAAAAGATAGGAGTAAATAAAAAAGATAGGAGTAAAAAAAAATACTAGACAGTACCTATTATCATGGGCCAGGAAAATAACATCCAGAAATCCTGACCAATGCAAATAAAACCATGTAGGTAGACAGATGCGGTCTCAATTAAGTTAGAATATTTATGTTCAAATTCACTTCTCTCTCATATTTGTTAAACAGTAAGTGCTCCTGGGTCTCTCTTTATTCAACTAAGCAAAATTAAGCAAGGAAAGTTATGTGGACCAAAACTCTTGGTGCCCAGATGTTCTCTGTGAGACCCTTCACGGGATTGAGGGTCTTGCCTTGTACAGCTTTGCACGAATGTAAAACAAGGATAACATGCAAGATGCTACTGAACCCACAAAGAGACAGACCTTCAGAGTCTTTCTGTCTTTATATGCAGGCTAGCAGGTATATACGGACGTGAGCTATAGAGAGCAGAAAGCTATATCCACAGAAGTTTCTGTCAAGAGAGCAAGAGTGGAGAGCATGACGCAGTGTAAGCATCATGCAGAGTACATTAGCTTTATCCATAGATAAATAAATTTTGTCGTCTGTGGTGTCACAGCTGTGATGGTCTGAAGGCAGAAATGAAGCAAGGCTTGTGGGGAAAAAGTAGTATCTTCCATTAGGTCTCCAGTACAGAAAAGCTTTCGGGTGCATGGATCTCTTCCTCACACTTTGTTTACTTCTATAATGCAGTGTAACAAGGTAGATCCGTTACCCACTCCAGCAAGGGCTGGAGACCCAAGAGCTGCTGGCTAGTGGGGAAGAGTCTCTTTTAGTGAGGCCACCTTGAATATAATAGAAGAGGAGGAAACAGCGAATGAACAGGAACAGGAGACTTCCATGCAAAAGGAAACTGAAGCTCTGTACCTGGAAAGATGATATAAGTTGGGATGCATGCTGTATTAATAATCCTTTTTCTCAATGAAAAAAAAAATCTTAGGAGGTGTCTTTTTACAGTGACTATGTAGTTTAGCGTAGTTGGTTAGACATTCTATCACCTCATAACCATGTTATGTTTTGGGTTGGGAAATACTATTCCGTGTTCCAGAAAATCACTGTTATCTTTTTCAATTCTTAGCAAATCACTGCCTTACCATCACCTTCCCCCTCTGGCTTTTAACCAGGGTATTAGTTGCAAACTACCTTATAATGCAGAGGAAAACTTGCTGGCTAATAAAAGCACCTGAAGTACTTTTTTCATGGTACAAGAGGGAAAATATTCTCATTCTGAACTCGTATTTGGTTTGATATATTAGATCTGAGATCATATTGTGCTCATTCTCTCTCTTTTATTTTGTTCAGAATTTGCTCAGGACTGTCATTTTATTGCAACTTTTCAGAAGTGACTGGATGCTTCTTTCATTGAACTGTTCTTTCTAAATGGTGTATTTTTAATACCAGTCTTCCTTTCATTAGCAATTTTATGTATTTGAGACTCCCTTTCTTTAACAATATGTTGAGGAAAAAAGTTTTATCAGCAAATGCGATTGGTCAGTGAGAAAACAGCCATGGTATTTAACCTGGTTCCATGTTCCATTATAAGTTTTTTTACCAGGAAAAGGACTCTTACTCCTTTTTTCCCCATCTTCCTTTTAAAGCAGTGCATTTTCAAGTATATCTTAAATAAGTTTGTAATTTCTGGCATCTTAAAGTGCCAGAGCAGAGAAATGAACCATAAGTGAGAAACATCAAAAGTAACTTAGAGAGAAATTTTTTTTTAATATTAAAGCGATGAATCACAGGCCAAATTAACAAGTAAAGGAATCTGCCTATAATGAAATCTTTTTTTTTAACATAAGGCTTCATTATAAAGGGAGTTTTTCTATAATAGTAGCAAGTGTAATTACATTTTTATATATAATTAGGACATTATTATCATTTCACCATATCAAAGTTCATTATAAGACATCTCCAATGCATTTTTCATAGAGCAAAAATAAAGAGAGAACAGGGGTCCTTCAATTAGACTAGTATAAGGACATCCACAGAGACTGAGGGGAAGCTGATCAAACAGCTTAGCTCAAAAGGGACCAGGTAGAAACTCATTGCTTCTCTGGCACAGGGAAGTTGCTTTTTTACATAGTCTACTTGGTACTAATTATACTTTTCACCCTTCTAATATTCCACCACATTGTTTGGGAGACAAAAATGCTTTTAAAGTTGTAATCCACCGGAACTGAATATGGAAGATAGGACATGTCTCTGTTCTATGAACTTGAGTCATGTGAGCTCCTCTACCTTCTTGATCATGTTGCTGTTATGCTCAGGAAGATACACCTGTATTACCAGAAGCACATGCAGATGGAATCCCTGTAAGGTGATCCGTTTTCTAGATAAATTTAAAAGTGCTTGGGTTCTCTTTTTTTCTAATTTTAAAAACCGTTCAACCCTTTCCTCTTTCAAAAATCCCTTTCTTCCTGAGCAGGGAGAGGATCAAAGAACTACTGAGAATTGGTATAAGAACAATCAAATGTCAACTTACTAGTCTGTATATTCCATGAACATTGATAAAAAATATGCATAGTTTGATTATGCCCCACTTACTTTCTTACTCCTGAAGGGGTTCATTATCTGATGCACCAATACATGTAAACCCCTGCATGCTTTTATAATTGCCAGAGAAGGTATGTCCTCTTCCTCTCATAAAATGCATGTAAAAGTTCTCTGGTAGAGCCACAGGATGGACAGTGTTTAGTTCTGAATTAGCGTTAGGCTAAGTGTATTACATCTCATTTATCTATTGGTCTAGAAGCAAGAGATAGGTTAAGTCGCAAACACAGTAGGAAATGGTGTATTTCTAGTGCTATTTAAAAAACTGCAGTCATTTGCAAAGCTGGGAGTAAATCATAATGAGATCCTGAAAATGTGGCTTTGAGCATTGCACCTGTATATGTGTTCTGGGATTTGGAAAGGGAACCGCCGCATGATGTTGTACTGTGGTATATAGTGCTTGTCACTGTAGATGTGTTCTTTCTCTTCTCCAACAGCTGGGTGAAGCAGATTATGAAATACAGAAGTATCCAGGTAAAATGGTCCATTTGTCAGTGAGGTGCCTAGCTCTGGTTCTTGCCTACTCTCCAGGCTGAAAGCACCTCAACTCGGTGATTAGGTTTGGGCAGTGGGAATTGCCTCATTCAAGGCAGTTCAGAATAGCACCAGAGGTGCTTTGTACAGAAGGAGTGCACACCAAAAAAAGGAGCTGCTTCCTCATACTCACTTCCAGGCTGCTTCTATGCTAGGAAAAATTGAAACCTATATTGGAAGTATTCTAAGTAAGGATGCCATTTCTAGAAAAGAAAATAAAAATACCCAACCAAAAATCACTCCTTTATTTTAACACTGTATTCCTGGCTGATAAAAGCAGATTTTTGTCAGAATAGATTGTGGCTACACAAATAACCTCTGCTGCTAAAGCACCACTGGCTTTACCCAAAGTTTGTACCTCACCACACTGCTCCCTGACACAGTTGTGCTGGCAGAAGGCTGTAATGCAAACTGGCTCAGGGATGAGGCAAGAGGGAAAACGTGTGGAAGCCCCGCCTGCCCAGGAATCAAAAACATCTTGCCATGACTCTGTTCTAGAGATGGTCCATATTCAATATATTTCTAATAACAACAAGTTGTGTCAGGTTGATTTCTGCACATGAGCTGAAGAGAATGCCTGGCTATATAAGAATTGTGGTGACTCCAAGTGTTATTGCCTTTACAATATTCAGTGATTGCCAGAAGGTAGCTGATTGATTGTCTACTCAAATGAGAGGTTGCAGAGAGCTGGCTCTAGTGCTTGGCGTTTTATTTTGCTCATCTCAAATGATACCTCTGGTTGCAAAGCAATACATTTCAGTCCTGCATTTTGGAGGTCCCTTCCTATTCCATTCTGATCTGCAGGCTGTTGTAACGCTTCATTGCGGTCTGTATCATGAGGCCTTGCCATTTTTTACCTAGAAATATTAGAAGAACATACTACTTTCTGCTATCTACTGCCACACAGAACACCACTGACAATTATTTAGTTTGTTGTTCCTGGAATAAGAATGACTTTCAGAATGGTATAAATGTTTTTTGTGACCATCTGCGTCTCAGGGTATAAAACGTCACCCAAGTGGTATATGTCAGGCTCGGGGTGATTCTTGCATAGGCAGAGGTGGGAGGTGAAATGCTGTCACCCACAGCCAACAGCCCTGACTGCCTGCAGCCCTTCTGCTCACCTACAGCAAGCTGACAGGCAAATACATCTCTCTGGCAGGGCAGAGAACAAGCTCGTTCCTTTTTTAAAGCAGTGGTGTAACACAGGTATAACATGCGTAAATTAAATCAGATGCATGTTCTTACGTTTCACTTGTTCACTTCTTCACTTTCTCCTTTCTTTTGCCTCCTAGCAACTTCCATTAATTATTTCATTTAGCCTGGGATTATCTCTTGTTTGCTTGTTTTCCTCTTCTCATTTCCTCTGGAATTCAAACCCTTCTATATAATCACCTATAGCCAGCTATGTTATCCTCCCTGTCTTTGCCAGATACCACCAGGATTTTTGTCCCATTAGGACAAAAGTTAAACTATAGTTCAGTTGTTATAAAATGGGGTAGTACTTGTTAGGGATCTGCCAGATCTTCTATAGGGCACAAGAATTGCTAAAAGATTTTAAGCGGAAAACTACCACTGGAACTAAAGGTTCTAATCTCAGTTCCATTGCAAACACCACAGGCACAGGAGTTTCATTGCAAACAATTGCATTTATTTTAATGGTTTCTGCATTGCTGAAGTTGAAGAGAGAGGCCAACAGTATTCAGAGGGTTTATGTTGTATTTTACCCTTTCACGGAGGTACACTTCTCTGCTTAAGTGAAATCCTTATGAAATCACTGGGCCCTTCTGGAACAGTTGGGCTTCTCCCCAACTTTACTGTGGTCTGTGAGACAAGCCATAAAACACAGAAAGCAGAAAAGACCAAGATGGCAAGGAGAGGACAACAAGATCTGCTGCCCACCCCATGCATATGTAGACAACTGCTAAATGTAACCACGAGTCTACACTAATCTCATAGTTGTCTTTGGGGCTTTCTGTAAACGTGAGAGCACAAATGACTTTTAAAGTAGGTCTAGAAGCAAACAAATGTGGGGACTTCTGCTTCAAGTTATGTTGCATCATTTAGTTTGATGCAGGGGCTGCTCAAGGCCACTGTTACGCTTTTACATTCTTGCTGCTATTTAAAAATATACAGAGAGACCCCCTTCCTTATTTACCAAATCAGCAAAGACAAAATTGTGAAAATATTACCTGCTATGTATTGCCATGTGAATGAGGTTTGGATGACTTAGGAAATAAAAAACCAGTCAATTATATATACTGTATTTACTGAAGGGCTTCTTTTAACTGCTCAAAAAAAGTAAAGCGTGCCACTTCATCTTAGCAGTACAAACCAGGTGAATCACGATTTTTAAGGTATCGTTGCATAGGGAGTCAGAAGTTATGCAGATTTCCTATTTTATTAATTGCAAGGATCTTAATTATTTTGCTGCACTCACAGCCAGAAAAAAATGGTGATGTGGAAAACTCCCAAGCTTCCTAAACTCCTGCTGTGCCTACCCTTCACCTCGCAGAGCGGCTTCACTCTTTGAAAAAATAAAATTTTGTTTTTTAGAGAGGAAAAAAAGGACATAAAGGACCGGCTATAGAGCAAAAACGTGTGAAACCAACCATGAAAAGAGGAGGATGAGACTTCTGTAACATTGTATTTATTTCCGAGAGAGTAATGCAAAGCTGTTGTTTATGATATGTCTGTGAAGAATTTGCAATAGGATGAGAAGAGGCTCTGCCTGCAGTCTGGGCAGCTGGAGCCAAATAATATTATTACTGTAAGGCTGATCCTGGCTGCAGGGCCCATTACCCCTGGGTGCATCAAAGCATTAGCCATGGCTGCACGATTTCAGTTTGGAGTGATCCATGCCTGCTAAGCTCAGCGAATGAGCGAAGTATGCTCTTGTCTGTCTGAAAGACTGTGGATGTCCCCATAACCATTCATCACTTCAGAGACTGACTTTCAAAGTATTTATGCAGTGGCTGTTTGCCCTTTGGCCTTTTCTGTAAAAGATTTTTTTGCCCTCGCATAGATGCATGGTGGCAGCACTGTGAATTTCTGGTGCAGGAGTGCTGAGCTAGAGGAAATTAAAACTCAAAGGCCTGGGTAAGATGCTGACAGTCCAGTTTCTTGCACTGAAACTTTTAACACTTGGACTTCTACCTGAAATAATTTGAGTTTAACTTTCCGGGATGCTGAGCATCAACGCAACTCTTCTTAGCTGTAGTTGTGGGAACCCAGCATCTTTTACATGAAGAAGGAGGAGCAGGAGGAGGACAGCAGGAAGAAATATAGACCTGGACATCCAAAATGCAAGGAACCTAAAGCGAAGACCACTAACAAATGTTTAGTCAAAGTTTCTGTCTTGGTTTTGTATCTCTGTAAAGTAAGTACGCTAATATTTACATTCCTCAAAAATGGATTGTTGGGATTTCGGTATCTGTTAAAGCCCTGAAGAAATACTGTCTATTTTCGATAAAGAAGTGTGTGGGAAGAAAGCAAGTTTAGCGTTAACATGATCCTGTCTGCCTGTCCTTCCCCTAGAGAGCTATTCCAGTCCCCAGTAAATGGCCCCATACTGCACTTCAAATGTGGCAGGTAGAACAACAACATGAAATTTTGCCTATGGGAGCTTTGCTGGTTTTGTTACTGTCTTCTTGCAGTAAAATAGACGTTTGCCTGCAAGGAAAAGAAACACGTTAATAGGGATGTGTTTTGTTTCATACTTTAAATTAAACTTTATTTTCTAATGTGGGTTTCATGCCCCTAAAAAAAATGTTGCTGTTTCACTCAAGTAAGTGATCGCAACAGAAAGCATCATCTCCTTGGCACAGCTTCCACCTGCCCTTCTGCTGGATAACTCAGTTGGGTTGGTACCTGGGCTCTGGTGCCATTGCCTTCACCGTAACAAGNATGTGTTTTGTTTCATACTTTAAATTAAACTTTATTTTCTAATGTGGGTTTCATGCCCCTAAAAAAAATGTTGCTGTTTCACTCAAGTAAGTGATAGCAACAGAAAGCATCATCTCCTTGGCACAGCTTCCACCTGCCCCTCTGCTGGATAACTCAGTTGGGTTGGTACCTGGGCTCTGGTGCCATTGCCTTCACCGTAACAAGGATGGCATAAGGCAAGATGCAGCTGTACCTGTCGTGTGATATGGGAAGGGCACGGGTTCCAGCTCTGCCATGTGGCTCTCTTCCCTGCCCCGATCGTGTGGCCCTCGGTATGCACACACTCAGGGTGAAGGTGAGCTATTGGAGCAATAACCAGAGATCTCCTCTCCCCCAGAGAGTGGCCTTGTTCTTTAGGAGTAACAGGAGTAGTAGCTTGGTCTCCTCTCCTCTTGAGGGCTAGTTGTGTTCTCCTCCTGCTGGGATGGAGTTTGCTTACCATTTAAAGCAGTAATGAGAAAAATAAATCAGTTTTTCTCACACACAAATATTAACACAGTTCTCTGCAAACGTAGGCAGGTATCAGTGATTTTAACTTAGAACATATTCTGGAATTTTTCTTTATGGCCAAGAGTGTTAGAAGCATTTTGTTTCAACAAAAGGTGTGATTCTGCTGAATTCACAGAATTCATGAACCTTGACTGGAAAGTACAGGCCTGTAGTTCTTCCTATAGCCACAATGCACGGTGTAGCCTCAGGAGCTGCTCTAATCTGTGCAGAAATACACCCCTGCTCAGGGAGAGGAGGATGGATATGGGTAAGGAGTAGCATAGTGCACATTGTTTTGTCCAATAGTTAAACCTAATTTCTGATACTAGTTTCACTAGTAATTAAATTTCCATCATATTTTTCTTTTACTAGTCTTCATCTTTAGACAGTCTCAAGATAGTGGTAAGAGACATTTATTTGGAGGAGAGGTGATACCTTTTACAGTCATTAAGGCCAGAAATATAAGGTTCTCTCTAGAACTTCCTCCGCTTTTGGCATTCTCCTTTCCTAGGAGCAGGTTTCACCATGAACTGACGGTGACAGTAATGTGCGTCTAGTGACTATTTCTCTTCGGGTCCTTTCTTCTTTCTGATACTGTCTAGTACAGCCAATCTGCCGGCGCACAGCCAATGAGGCATTTCTCAGAAAATTCCCAAGCATGCTGCAAATGCACCGGTAATCATAATATTGTATGAATCTTCACCCTGGTTTTGGCCAGCTGAATCACTGCTCAACTGCAGGGTATGTGTTGCTTCCGTTATTATAATAGGACAAACAATCCATAAAAGAAGAAATAAAATCAGTCAAAGTAAAATATGCATCTTGGAACAAAGCTATTAAAACATTACTGAGAGGTACTTCAAGGACTGTAATGTCTGTCAGACATGTAGTACTAGAACTAGATGAAATGACTCAACTGATGCTTTAAATGCTTTCAGTATAAGCAAAGTGGAAAAACTCAGTAAAGAGACACAGCCCTTGAGCTGGGTAAGCAGCATGACAGCTGGTGAAAAAACTGACAAAATACATTTGCATAGAGCAATTCATTTATACAGGATGGTACTGAGATGAGCTCAATAACAGATGCCTGCAACTGAGGAAATAATATCTGAGTTGGCTGGCAAAAGCACAGACTATCTCACAACCAGGCAATTTTGTATTAAGCAAGCGACTACTTACCTTAATCTCCACACTACTGAGTAGAAATGGATGGCTGAGAGAGACAACATGGATTAAATTTGCTGTAGAAGAATATTAGTGCTGCCAGCCAAATATGCTAAGAGGGCTCCTAGAGATAAATATCCAGGTGATCAGCATGCTTAGGTATAGTAATTTGAAGTTAGCAGAAACTCAAGGTAGATCGTGTATGTAACATCCTCTTGTTTCTAAGAGCAAGCTAGGGAAGCATAACTAAAATGAGGGAAAAACAAGAGAAGCAGACTGTCCACAGTGTTATACAGGGGTCACTTGCTGTCTGTGATGAGTATACCTTGAACCTGGAAAGGCTAAAGCAGTGTGACAGCTGCCCATAGCTGAAGTATGTTATCTTCCTAGTGAGGAAGGAGAGACTAAGAGACTATTAATAACTGTAAGTTTTCTGAACTAAATTGCTTCCAAGCATTTAAGGTGTCATTTGAACAAAGATACAATGCAGACATAACTGCCTCAACTTGCTGTATTCAGTACGCAACTCTAGGAGCAAGTGGCCAGCTGTTTAATGTACAAATGCTAGATTCAGAAAGTAGGGACAAACAAATAATGTGAAGCCAATGAGAAAGTGTCTGGGCCGTTGCTTTTCCAAAAAGGACACCAGGTTGCTTTTGTATCAAAACTGCTGTTATCAATGGAATGCAAATTATGAAAATCATGAATTGGCGTTTCAAATGCAAAATTCGGTCAGTTCAGTTTTGCAGTTTAAGGACTGCAAATCAATTTGAAAACGAGGACGACTAGCCAGAACTTTTCTTAAAACCAGTAGGAGTGGCTTCAAAATGCTTTAAATGCATGCAGCTAAAATATCTGTGCTATTTTTGTTCCATTAATATGCCCTAATTTAGATTAATCCAACAATAAAAAGATTACGGCATATATCCAACCTTAAGAACAGCAGAATTATAATTGTATTGTATTATGTACATTTTGTGTACAAATTGTATTATATACAATTATATTGTAATAGAATGTGTCTGAAATTTTCAGCCTGCAAGAAATAGAAAAAATGTTTAAAGCCTCCAAATCTATCAACCGGACTAGTTACGAAAAGTTTTGAGAGAGGCCGAAAACATCCAAAGACATAAACAACAAGAAACAACGAAATGTTTTGTCATTCTGGCCAGACGTCAGGAGCAAAGGACCCCATATGCATGGCACGTTCAAAGCATAAGATCCTCCGCACTAGTAACTCCTTGTAATACCTGGGTCATTGAAAACCTGAGCTCTGAAGAATGAGAACAGCTCTCGGATAGAACTGCGAGTGCTCCGAGGAGGCACAGTTAACGCATGCTGGCCAAACACCCCCAGGTTAGCAGCGACCTGAGAAGGCAGCGTTCCTGTTAGCAAAGCCAAAGCTGCCAAATCTGTATTTCTTTCTGGTGTTCAATGCATAAGACAAATATGAGAGCAGAAAAATAAGAAACCAAACACAAATTGCGTGAGATGTGTCAAAAAAGGAGATCTGGACAGCTTATTCCAAGGTCTCTTTGCAGCCATGCCTTCAGTAAGAAATGTTTGGTTCTCAACTGTAAACCTGTTTGTGTACTTTTTATTGTAACTATAGATTTCTAATTATCATCAACCGTGGAGCCAAGCTGACATTTCCTAATTACTTTTTTCCCCAGTTATTTGAGCAAGTGTGGCAGTGCTGTTTAGATTAGGTTTGTTCTGTTTCACTAGGATATTTTAGAACAATGTGATTATGCATGGTTGCACCTAGCTACTACTATCATGACAAGTACAGAAGTTAAATTATGAAGCAAACGTAGGCTTTGAAGAAATTTTTATTTAATCTGTATTCCCCTGTTTCATCTGCTCATCCATCCAGCACAATCTGCATCATTATTAACCACACCATATTTCTAAAAAAAGAGTGTAAAAAGTAAGACATCTGTGTTATAGCATTAATATATTCAAAGGTTTTCACTTTCATCTTCCAGGCATTAACACTATGTAAGTGCAATGTGGGCGCAACTTACAGCATCGATGAGATACCACAAGAAAAACGTACTAAGTGGCAAAAAAGAAGGAAAAAAAGATGCAAGCAGACCGAGTATTATGTAAAAAGAGGACTTTTATTCATAAATAGAGCACTTTTGCCTATTGCTCCTATATACCTTTATTTCTAATTGCTACCACAATCTTTAAGGCACTGAGGCAAGCCTCCAGCAGTGTGCTGAAGGTGTGTTTGTGCTGTTATGCCCTCTGGCTTTGCTGCCAGCCTATTCCCTTAGATCAGAGCCAGAAGGCAGACTGTTTTCGAATACCGATCACCTCACCCGGACCTAATCCTTTGAGTTCTCTTTGGCATCTATTCCTTCTGCCAGTTTCCTCTTCTGTTCCTCTCTTTTCTTCTGAAGTTGACAACAAAGACATCCTCAGGGCCCTCCTTGATGTAAGACCACTCTTGATGTTGTTACAGTGTGGGTTTTTTTTCGGTACCCTAAAGTTGTGCTACTTTTATATTCAGCTAGCACAATATTTGCACACCGGAAGATAAAGAAAATAAGAATACGTTACACAGAATGATAGTTTCTTTTTTATTTGTACACCTTGGTCCTTTCAGTGGAAACCTTTTTTTTTTTTTCCTGTCATTCATCTACATACCTGATCAAGAACCTGAAGGTATCTTTTACAGGCTGTGCTGCTTATATACCTTAAATTGGCCTGACCTGCCACTTTTAATTTTAAAAAGATGGCTGCATGGGATGTGGATGAATATGGAATTTCTATGAAGCACAAAACTTTTGAACGGTTCCTGTCCTCTGTGATAGTGAGTTTTAAAAGGGAAATCTCCAAAGAGCTAATTAGTAGACAAGTAGAGCTCAGGCTGAACAAAGCTGAAAAGATAGCAGATAACTAAAAGGACCTGGCCATAGCTGACAAAAATCAAAGCACTGACAGAGAGCTGGCAGTAACCTTGGGCTGCTAACTGACAGGGACAATAAAAAAAGCCTCTGAGTGTGGCAGAGAGTGACAGCCACAACCACAGGCTCTCTAAAGAGCCTGAAACCTCCACCAAAACGAAGATACAATCTTCTGCCAGGCAGCACCATACAGTTTTCCCTCCCATTCCAAACTGGGGAAGTTGGAGCTTGTCTAAATAATCCTGCTGCATGAATGTGAGCTGAGAATGGAAATGTCCAAGACTGGTACGCAAAGTGTAGTGCAGACCTATGGTCTGAGGGGACACGACTGCCAAAATGTAAGTTTGATTGGGGGACGGTGAAGGTTTCCTTTGCTTAACTTGACACTTTGCTGGAGCGGCCACATAGCTGCTTGACTCTTACTCTCTGTAAACCTTCACGAGACAAACATATAGCACAAACCATGAAAGACATTTAGTCACTATGTGCTCCATGAAATGTTATATAAAATGGAAAACAAAATTAGCTTCTCTGTAGTTGGCTGGACAGGGGAGATGCTTATTGCTGCATCGTGTTCATAGAGGAAAATGTGCTTGATCTGATTCTAGAAGTCACCTAAATTTCACTTACTAAACTGTGGCAATTCTTTATATTTGTATGCCCTTACATTTGCACACTGTGATCAACAACCTGGGAAGCCCTGTTCAGCAAGTAATCATTCACGAACTAAGATAATGAGGAAACGTACGCATGCAGCAGGTAACACATTGCACCAGCAACCATGCAAATGAGTTATGCAAAAAAGCCTTGGAGATTGTTTCATAAGACAGTAGGGGTGGTAACTGCAGGGAAACTAGGGCTGCAGAATGCAGAGGGCATTTATGAAGTGGTATTATCGTTCCTGAAATCACCATGACAAGATTTTGGGTGTTGCTTTTGGGCATATTCATGTTAAGACAAAGATTCTAAAACTCGATTTTCATATATCGGTGTTCTACCTGCAACCAGTTTATCTTCTTTCATACAGTGAAACAGGGACCGACCTTTTTCAGAGGTGGCCAGTTTCTTTTATCCTACAAGCTATAATGAGTCTATGTATATATCAGCCATCCGCATGAGCCCTAGAAAACTGTAACACAATTAGTTGGGAAATCTCTCTTATTTTGTGGAAGGGATGGAGATGATTTTAAGGTTAAACAAGAGCTAAAATTTTCTTTATGCTCTCCAGAAAATCTTGACAGCACTTAATAATCCTTGGTTTACCCAGTCCTAAACCAGTCACTATGCCACACTGTCTTGAATATGTGTGTTTAACTTGATCTTTCAGCTAAGTCGTCAGTTCTGAAATGTCATGCATGTATTTGAAGCATTAAATAAGGCTCAGAAGTAATATCTGCCCAAGACATGCAAGAAAAATTTATATACCTCAGTACTATTATTTCAATTTGCTTAAAAGCTTGAAAACGTCTAAGTCCTGTTTTCAAAATTAACACTGTTGTTTAATAGTTTCCATCTATCTGCAAGCCAGAGCATATCCAAAATATTATAGAAATCGGCCTGCAGCTTCTAAGTCTCATAAAAGAGATAACCTTTTCCTTCATTTACATCTGTAATTTAGCCACCTCAAGACTGGGAAATTCTTTTATTTAGAAATCGTGATTCTAAGCAGGAACGCACAAAGGCTGCTTAAGAGAGCCTCTGTGTGGTGGGACAACTAGGTGCAACAGGACATCCTGCAGACAGCCCGTAGTTTACGCTTGCAGTCAGAGCCATGCTCTATATGAGACTCTTGAGTAAGAAAACTGTCATGGGATCCTCTGAATGTTAATATTTTTTAAAATTTCATTCATCCTATTTGCCATTTATTTTCATTTTCTTTTTCACATGAACAAAATGGCCTTGGCTGTGCTTCATTTCTCCTTCTGCTAACCCATGTCCTTCATTCGTAGTCTTTGGCCTGGCCTGGCCCCTTAAGATTTCTTTTCCCCCTCTTTCATGCTACATGACTTACAGTCTCTTTTTAAGCCTTTGAGGAGTCCTTCATGGCTCGTACTTTCTTCTCCGCAGGTGTTCCCCATTCCTTGCCTACACACATTTCCCCTGTACCCCCTGCACAGGATACATTTCCCTCTCCCTTCCCCCAGGAAGTAACTTTACTCTTCCAAGTACATGTTCTTTATTCATTTTATGACACAACTCTGTAAACACATACAACATAAAAGGACCAGCAAGAATATGGCCATTTCAGGCCTTTTCTTGCTTATTCTTCTTCAGTTTAATTTTTCCTCTCCTTCCTTTCTCAAACTGCAGTGTACTTCTCTGTTTTACTGCATTGTATTAGCAACCGCCCCCACTGAAAAAAAGGTTCACAGCTTCATCCTCTGTTCTTACACTGATACTGCTGAAGAGAAAAGCTTTTAGAATCTGCTTTTATTAATCTTCGTGGTTTAATTCCTCACTGGCTAAAGGGCTGGTATATGTTAACATACTAACACATTTATGTACGAAAACCATCGTAAATTGGTTATGGAAGGTAGCATTATACCCAGTGTATTCAAAATGATTGCAGTTTGGAAGGGTGACATTCACTTTTCATAGGAACTGAAACAAAATTGGACCAGTTTAACTGAGATTGACATTAATATATCACTGAGCAGTTAGTTATACCACATGAATTAGATATTACAAATTCAAGAATCATTTGTTATGCTTTTAGTACAAATTTTCCTGACATAAGTGAGATAGAGATAAATAGCCAGTCACAAAGATGTCATGTGGTCTCTTGGTGCTATATTGATGATTCCTCCTGAGAAACTCTAGCAGGAGTTTACCATGCAATAAAATGCAGAAATGGGCATCCATGGGTTTTGTGGGGGTCTTTTATGGTTGGTTCCTAACATTTTAATACTGATTTTTATGAGGATTGTGTGCATGTGTTTTGGCAGAACAAACTCCATTGAGAAACTTTGGAGCCTCCTCAATGTAACGTTAAAAGAAATATCATAAGGAAGAGACGAGTTCTACTTTGTTACTACTTCCAGTGGAAGGAGAACAGCTGTAGGTAATGAGGTTTTATGAGTATGACTCACCTATATCTCTACTTTACTTCTCTTGAACCTACCTTGCACAGCCTTTCCGGATGTCAGTATTCTCCCAGTTGCAGTAATTATCTTCAAATTGTTGATACTTGAAAAAAAAAAAGTTAATTATTTGCATTGTCATATTTTATTTTTATAGATTGCTTTTGTATTGTTCTATTATGTTGAATTGTTCAAACTCTTTTCTCTCCAAGATTTGGGAGAATTTAGTAGCAAATTTAGAAATACTGCCTTCTTGTTTTTGTTCCAAGACAAAAATTCAGAAATGCCAGAATTTTCTCTTGAGCAAATAACGTATCTTCTAATTCACCCGAACGTTGACAGTAGCCTATGATCAGGCTGTGTGTATTCTTTCTCAAGTACAGTTTTATGACTCTGGATCTTGTGGACAGCACTTGTGTTCAGTAAACATTTCTGATAATTATAGCCAATAGACAGGATGTGNCTAATTCACCCGAACGTTGACAGTAGCCTATGATCAGGCTGTGTGTATTCTTTCTCAAGTACAGTTTTATGACTCTGGATCTTGCGGACAGCACTTGTGTTCAGTAAACATTTCTGATACTTATAGCCAATAGACAGGATGTGTCTGTCTGTAGCAGAACGGCAATCAGCAGTTGCTCTTGCAGCATACAGGATTCCTTTCTTTAAACAAAGGTATCCACTACTCAACAGATGCTTGATGAAGGTAGTACCCATTTAGAAATGTCCAAATAGAGATGTGTATTACAGATGAGTTCTTTTCATTTATTGTGCTCTTGACTGGCACGATATGAGTCTTCCTGCTTAGCTGTCTTTTCCCCGGCTCTGTGCAGTGAAAGTGTGTCCTCTCTGTGCATACAGAACCCGTTGGCATTGATGAATAACTAGATGTGGCTGTGAGCCTGCGAGGACTCGGGCCTCATGGGCCTCATCTTACTCTTCTGAAACTAGTTCTACATTCCAGTGATGTAAATGAAGGCGCCCCCCATACAGTAACGAGAAGCAAGAGCAGCAATGTGCTTGAAGTGCCTTTTCTTTTAATATGCACGTTCCTTGAATGCTGCCTGAAATGACCAACAGCAGAATGTAAAAATGAAAGCTGAGGCTTCTTTTGCCAACGCAATCCCATATCGTCTGTTACAGCAGGACTGAATATTTACTGAAGAAACAGTCACAAAATTAAATTAATATGAACACCGCCAACACAGGCTCACAGAGAAAACGCAGAAAAATCTAAAAATCTCTTCTCTACTAGTCATACTACACTGCACACCCTTCTGTAGGTTTGTTTTTTTTTTAAAGTGTAATAAAGCTACCAGACACTGTATGCATACTTTGTCCAGTATACAGACTTTTTTTTGGAGCCAGGGGTATCTTTAAGCAACAGCTACAAAGGATTATTTGTGTATATCTGGTTTGTGAGAACCGCATCCGAAAAGTGAACAGAAAATTTTCTCTTCTCTTACTACTGTAATTATAATTTACATAGTTTGTGTTGCATTAGTTGAATTGAATTAGTTCAATCTTTTCACTACAAACAAATTTATTGTAAAAAATCTTTTTTTAAATGAAAATCAGTAAAACTCTTGCCAAAGCTATTGCTGCTAAGTGCATTTTAAAAAGACAACAAACACTGTAATGGTTGCTAGAGTTTTTGCTTTTTATTGTGAGGAAATGGCTTCTGGTAAAATATACCTGATGGAAAAGACATACTTTTGCTGGAAATATGTGCAAACTAGGATTTTGTCTATTTTTGACGGACAAATAATAATAATATTAGGAGCCAAGAGTGTTTTCATCATACATTTATTTGGCAAAGAATAACAGAAATTTTCCTTTCGGAGATTCATCTCCACCCTGCGCTGCATTCAAGCCGAGTTAAATCTGACGTCTCTTCATGTAGTACAGGATGCGCTCGCTCACTTGCTGTGGTGGGGTTGCTCACAGGGAAGCTTGCAGTTGCTTCCAGATTGTTACCAAATACATGAGTTCTATGGTTTGAGTTACTGATTAAAGGTTACTTCTTTATTTGTATTCTACTTTGATGCTTCAGGAGAGATGAAATTCTTGAATTATAAAGCTATTTAGGCAGCTATGAATTGTGCTGAGCAGCGAGAGCTCAGAGTTCAGCTCCCTGCTGACTGATAAAGCCCCAGATTGTTCCCCCAGAAGCCTTAGGGCTGATCTTTTTGAAGAGACTTTGCGGAGCCCATAAACTGCATTTTTGGAGAAGTCTTTTAATTGACAGTTGCTCTATTAGTCTAAGGTATTTTAATACCATACATGCTTTTAGTCTCATAAGCATATTTTATGAATCAAAAGGGAGATGCACTGTTGTATATAATGCAATCAAAGGGAATATTAACACTTTTTAAAAGAACAAAATATACAGCATCTGGCAATAAGTATGAAATAAAAATTAGATTACAAAGTAACCTCTTCACATTAAAAATGTTACTAATTCACATAAAAAAGTGTTAATTGCATTGAAGTGTAAACTACCATTAATTATCAACGTTCAGCATCCTCGTCAGTTCACTGACTGCAGTAAAATGATTCCTGAAATGGCTCTGGCCTAGTGACACTCACGTACCTGCACCTGATGGTTTTAAATGACACTTCAGATCTCAGGTCACAATAGCCTCCTGGAGCAGTGCGCTGAATGACTACAGGACTATCAGAGCTCTCACTCTGCTGGGCTTGTATCTCTTTGCCTTCCCCAAGGATTCATCAGACGAAAACTGATGTGAGGGTGACACATAGCCTAGCCAAAATGATCTTCAAATCATATAATTTAAATCCATTTTGTGTGTTTTCATTAAAAAGTTTCACTCAATTTCTTAAATATCGTCCCAGCACAAGTTTCTAGCACACATTTCATTGGGGTTAGAGGGGAGGGAAGGCAGTCAGAGGCCCTTGTCACTCCAAATAGCCAACAGAAAGATGTTTGCCAGAATTTCAGTGAACACATCAGTTGTTAACGTAAGTGTTCTATAGCATGGCTGCAGATTAGCTCATCTGAAGTTCCAGTTGCCTTCCCTTGCTTTCCCCAAATTACCCCACATTTATGAAGAAAACACAGCAGAATTCTTGCACAATGATTCATGGAAATGCTTGCTTTACTGCAGCACAGCAGGCTCTGAAAATGGGCTCTGAAGAGACTAATTCTACACTTGTTTGATATTATGGGGTTTGGACGCAGAAGCCAGAAGTGTTAACTTGACCCCGTTGCTGTGTTGATTCTGCATAGAAATTTTTAGTGTGCTTAGTCTTGTGGCAATGAACAGCAATAAAATCTTTTTAATACTTCGTAAGTCAGACAGAAAAAGGAAACGGTTAAAGTACCAAAGCTGTATAGTATTAACATGGCTTTAAAAAGTTACCTGTTGCCTTTCTTTCCAACTGTGAAGTGCATGCTAAGGAAAACTACTGTCATTTGACCATAGTTTCCTGTTGCTAAAGATAACTGCTCCATTTTAGTGGGGAAAAAAAGAAATTTGCTGCGGCTTTTTCATCATCTCCTGGCTCTACAAAGATAAGGAAAAAATGTATTTAGATTGGGCAGAAAGCAATAGGGAATACAGGAGTTGCAGTTCATTGTTTTCTACATTTTTATTAACATTTATTATAAGGGTGATGTTTATATATTCTGATCCTTTGTTACCTTCAAAGATAAGCTTTTAGTAGGTATTGGCCTATAAACAAAAAAATGACACATACATTAGGTTGGTTTTTTTTTTTTTTCATTTGCAAAGTGGCTGTTCTGTTTCAGTTAGGCTAACTCAAAGAATAACTTGAATGAAATCGGGAAAGGCACCCCAGCTAGGTAGAACACTTCGCAGTCTTTAGGAGTGTATGAATTATGATAGCCTTTGGCTAATCATTTCACAAGAGTTACAGCCATTGCATATTCAGTTGCTGACTGTCAACCTTGTCAGAGGATAGAAAGACCAAAATGATTAAAGATTCTGCTGTTGTCAGTGGCTTTTCTCAACTACCCTCAAAACCTGGCCTCACAATAAGAACAACAGTCAGAAAAGCAGAAGAGCTAAGCCCAGACACCAAAAATGCTTTGGGTGAGAGCTGTTTGCATCTTTCTAAGAACCAGACAAAAGGTCCACTCCAAGCGACCCTGTCTAACAATCAGAACATCTCGTATGATATGAAAATTACACAGCATAAAATCTAGACCACCAAAAGATGATAGGTTGGTTCTCATCACAGGTGTGTTACAGTGCTCATTTACCTGCCGATAGTGACGCATGAGAATTTGGCCCAAAAGCCTTGACAAAATACTGATTTAAATGTTCTGCCCTCCACTACGATAATAATAGTGCTATTTTATTAATCTGCCAGCTACCCTTAATAAATAAACTGGTGTTCATATTCCAGTAAGTTTGCTTATACAATAGGCAATGCATCAGCAGTTTACATGGTCAATATTAAAACCTGGATTATAATTTGAAGACTTAGGGCAAAGCCACAATTCTTACAAAGTCTTAAAATTGCCTGGGAGGACAACCATGCCAATGAACTAATAAGCTAAATTTACAAACACGTAGATAGTATCGTATGCTCTAATGAATATGGCAACACAGTAATTCCCTAAAATAATGACTTTGCAGTCAGGTTATGTTTTATTTATAGACTTACCATTTGTTTTGAAAAATGACTACCTGTTTCTTAGTGTAATTAGTCGCAGTCTCCAGAATCCAATGAAGGATACTAGGAGCACTAGACAAGAGAAGCCTCTTTTTACCCACAAATAATCCAACACAAATTGCTTCGCAGCCACCAAACACTACTTCTCCAGCTCCATCCTTCCAAACCCTTAGTGATAGTTACAAACAGGCTATGTAAATCAGAGACATACTGGCACCTGCCGCTCTTAAAGCTGCTGAGTTGAAAATCACTCTTCCATCAGACTCTAAGTATTTCAGAAATCGCCTGGCCCCAAAAAAAACAACCCAAATACAGACACCTCAAAACATATGCAATTTAAGAGAGACTTTTAAAGACATGTAAAACAAGAAGCATAATACAAAAGTAAGACAAATTGTTCTTTTCCTCCTCGTATAATGATGGAGGCGTTATTAATTCAATTGCCAAATTTGTATCTTTTCAGTTGACAATTTTGTGTGATAACTGGCTAAAGCCTTCTCCCAGGATCAGGCAATTCAGGCTCTGTTCTAATTCTATCATAACCTTTCAGTATGGGATGAAGTAAATTGTTTTCTTCTACTTCAGTTCTCCACTGATAAATGGGAGTAACAGTGCATTTCACGACAGATGAATGTTGGTGAAAATTTACTGATAAGCTTGATGCTCACAGGCTAAAAGCAGGCGCTTTAAAAACCATCTCCCTTCTCCACTAGTGTTGATCACCCTGGGAAACATGTAACAGATGATTTCCTGACAATATGGAGGAAAGAATTTTTTTTTTTTTGGTCTTTTTGAGAGAGTTTTAGAAAAATGTAAACTGGCAGGTAGGGGAGATTCTAAGCTGCAAATAAGACTGATGAAAACAACAGTTATTAATGAGTGAATGGTAAATATAGTCGTTTAAAGGAAAACTGAGGCCAGCTGCTTTCCTAAAATTAACTTTCTAATATGCTTTTTAATATGGACTACACATAGGTTTGAGCAGTTTGTGCTAACCTGTCTCGATTCAGATTAGGTTAGCCATACAAGAAGGTTTCAATTACCAGAAGATTGTTGCAATTAAACCTCCAATAGGTAAGCAGATTTTAAAGGTAGTAAATGGTACGCTTTCCCTCACACCCTGCAAGCAACCCCTGCTAAGGGAAAAAGTGATGTATGCTCCTTACAATTCTTTTCATTTACTCTTAATCAATAGCGAAAATAAATACTACTACAGCCAGGTATACTGAGTATCAGGCAATTGTATCTCAAAGACAGGAGACAGAAACGCTGACAGAAAGTTTTAAAGATGTAACAACTGCCTTTTAAAGAGTCACTTAAGTGTTGATAAAAATAAAATTGCACAAGTAATTAAGTACTAGTCTGACCTAAGTAATAGTGTTGATGCAACTAAAGATAATTTGGGACACAGCTGAAGTGACTCGGGGCTGCTTTATTAGCAATAAATGAACGAAAGGAGGGAAAACATAACAGGCTGTTGGGAGAACATCAATTCAGTAAAATGGACATGAATCTAATGGAGATGTCAGAGTTCCAGAGTTATTTTCAGAAAGGAAGGCTATTACAACTGTTTTTACCAATAACATCAGATGATGTACCCTCTCGTAAACCAGACAGATTACTTGCACATGTACCAAGAACGCACTGAGATAAGGAACTGACTGGAACAGAATAAAGGGAGTTGGATGTTTCTTGTCTTGGATACAGCAAAGACACTGTGTTATTTATAAACAATTATGTTCAACATAGTTACTTTAAATGCTCAAACCTAGATTTCTGAGGCACAACAGCACCAGATGTACCATTATAGGATAGGAAAAAAAAGGATAAAAATAAGTAGATGAATGGTTCCATTCACGTGGACTTATGTTTTCTGTGTGAGCCTGATGGCCAGTGAAAGGTGTTGACTAGACAGTGAAAGGTGAAAGTTGTTGACCAGACTTGTTATATACCTTGGGATTCAGGCATAATTGGTTCAATTAAAAATAATAACATTTATTTCTCTAAAGTGTTCTTTTATATCTAAAAATAAAAAGAATGTTATTATCCAGGTCCTACAGATGAGGAAACTAAGACACTGAATGTTATCTGATTAGAATAAGCTTGTCCTGCAAGTTATTGACAGATTTTACCATGGTCAGAAATGGATGAAACCAAACCTGATGCTACTGCCCCTGGGTCATGTTGACTCCCCTTGGGCAAGGACTGCATATATGAGATAAATCAAATACTACCTTTTTAAATGTATGGGATTAGCTGATTAATAGAAATACTGGTTTATGTTTTGGATATATAGAACAAAAGTGAGCAAAAGTGCTCATTGCCTCAAGCGGGTCATGACCAAGCCATGTAACAATAACTAACATAAGTATCATGTATCAAAACAAACTACCTGGGACCTCAGATCACAGAAATTTGCTATGAGGAAAGATACATTGGACTATCAATTGCCTTCTGCTAGTTATGACTCTCTACTACAAAAGAGGTTGCTTTTTTTTTTTTTCCTTTTTGTTAGCAGGTCCAAAGGCTTTGTCTTCTCTTCCTCAATGCCTTCACTTCTCACCTTTCATCTCAACTCTAGTTCATCTTGAACCTCCCATCTGTGTCATCTATAGACTTCTCCCTGCACCAGATTCACAGTTCTGAGACTCTCTCCCACCTTCCCTACCCAAAATACTGAAAGACATAGCGCAGTGGTAGAAAAGAGGTGTTGGGAAAGGGGATGGGAGACATAGAGCTTAATCCATCTTCCAGCACTGTCCCTCCGTTCTCCCATGCCACAACATCAACGCACAGCTCTACTTCTGTATGCACGGAGGCTAGAGAGGCAGCCACAATGGCACAAGGGCTGCCATGGCAGCTGATTCTCTCTTAAATGTTGATATATGACAGAATTAAGGAAGACCTATAAAGAACAGGTTACACTCTGTTGCTGTCTTCTCATAATAAGACAAGACAACATAAGTGTAAGTACTAGTTACAAAGCGTATCCACAAGTGCTGTTTTGCTAAAAATATGAATGTTCCATGTACTTTTCCAGTCCCTTCTCTAATTATTTCATACATGTCTAGTGATGCATATGCCTCAGATCTGGTTAGGTAGATTTTAGAATTGTAAAGCAGAAAGAGATATACTCATGTGGAGGATTGAAGGCCCCGCTGTAGTCAGCAGCTGTTACACACACAGTGCTAAGCCTGTGCGCTGAACAGAACAGCCAAGCTGAAAACACCACGGGCAGCCCAATGCATTTATAGCACTTAGACACTTGTAGGGTTTGAACGTACTTAGCTGCTGTTTTATTAACAATACTTTCTACTGAAAAACTTATATATATACCTTTCCAGAAAATGCTTTTACAATTTTAGCTCATATACTGGATGCATCTTACATTAACTTTCTTTGCTAACTTCACTGACCTTCACAATAACAGAGTACCTCATACTGAAGCAAAATCATCTAATATCTTTTTTAATTTACTGCTGCTATTACTCCAAATAATTAAATTCTACTCACTTATTCCTATTAATTAACCAATAGAAAGAAGGATATAAGAGCTATAAAATAATACTCAAACAAGATATATTATCTAAGCAATGAAGCTTGGGGCTGGAGCTAAAATTTTGGTCAAACTGGGGACTGAAGTTTTAGTCTATAGCGTTACAGAAAAGGCTAGCTGCCAGTTTAGACTCAGCATAAAAACTTGGCACAGTGTGGTTCACACGTCTCCCCAGGGAAAGATGTAACAATCCATTCTCATTTATGGAGATGTATTTTAGAGAATTAATCCAAATGCAAAGAATTGACAGGCACTGGAATATTGTTTTTCCTCTTTTCTGTTCATACATTTGCTTTGTAAATGCAGAAAGGGAAATTAAACACAGAGTTTTAAATGAAACAATTTTCCCAGTCTCTTGCTCAAATTTATCAATTAAGCATCATCTGTTATGACAATTAATTCTGTTAAGGAGGAAAGAAAACAAGTCTTCCTCATCCTTTTTCTCATTCTGGAAGGAAAGATGTCCTCCCTTCCACATCATCTCTTCAGAAGGGCTTCTTTCCAGTGATTGTAGTTGATATTTCCCTTACACACCTTTATTTAGTCATTTTATTTAAATTAATGACCCCCAACTCCACAATATCACACGAGTGTCATTACGTTTCTAGGATAAAGCAGCCTCGCTGCACTTGGAACCAAGAAAACCCAAGCATGTGTCACTTGTCCTACAAACTCCAGTGCAATTTGCAGCACTTCATCCCTCCATTCAGTTGCGTGCCTCGCTGGGGCAGCGCATGAGGTGCTGCAGCTGTTTCACAGCTGCCTAGTTTCCCAGAGTAGTGTATTATCTTAAAAGGCTGAGGTGAAAATGTTTATGTTAAGATGTTGACCTGTGAACTGATGCCCACCAAAATGTTCTGGTTTGCTACCCATTTGCTGTAGTATTAAACCAAGAGCAGAAAGCTAAAAGAACACGAAGGGTTAGCCCATCACACTCTAATTTGCCATAGGTTATCTGTTAGAGCCCCTCCAAGAATATTCGTGGTGTCTGCGTGACCTAAAGGTCCTCAGGGAGGGGCTGATTATGACAGTCATGTCTCTACTGGCAAAGAAAATAATTCTACCAATGAGAAATGAGAGATCATGGCAGGCAGAGTGGTAACGCTTGGACCTTTTGTTTTTAGAGAGTTTTTTGATTCTGAACATCTACCAAAAGACATTGCTGACAATGATTTATAATGTCTGCTGATTTATATGGAAGTGACAACAGAATAACTTACTAGGAAGGATAAAGAAAACACTAACTGAATGTCACCAAAAATAGGAAAATATTAATTTCAGGCCAGTGAATGAGAATGATGTCTGGAGAAGATCTAGTCAAGAATTAGGGGAGGTCTATGAAGAATTATGATATGTTATTATAATGACAGAAACAGCACAGCAAAGTATGTCTGGGATACCTGTCATTTCCTGTCTTCTCCTGCCCATACGACCTAGGAGAAGATGGAGGAATTATACTGAACAAGAACTAAGAGCTCCTTGTGTTGAGTCACTAGTAACAGGAAAATTTTCTCTAACAGAAGAAAGTGGGAACAAGTTGTGAGATCTGCCAAGGTCTTTTCAGAGTATTCAGTGACAGAGACCAGTACAGCAGAAATAAGAGGAGTGTGTATTTACATTGTATTTATTGTATTTACATTGTTCTTCATAGTAAAATTCTAGTTCTTTAAAGACAGTATCTATAGATTAGGAACCATATTGCCTGAAGGTTTCACAGTTGTCTTCATGCACCTCTCATGTTCTGTACACAAAAAAGGTAAGGGAACTTCAAAGGAAATGGTAGCACACACAAACACACATATATGTGTGTTCATGCGTGTTTTGCCTGTCTTTTACCTTGACTGCTTGCCTAATTGGCAAGCTCTTGAGATAGGAATTATTTCCTTTCTTACCTAAAGCATTTATATACCAAATCATTTTTACAATCATTCTTGTCCTGCAGATTACCTGCGGGCAGTTTGTTAAAATATTTTACTGTTTTTCTGTGGACATTGAGTGATATCATGTGCTTACTGTTTCTTCACTGGCTGGGAGTAATTTGCAGCCAGTACTAATATTTAGGAGTCTGCTACTTCTGTGAACGTTCCTACGGGAACACCTGTGAAACTGAATTCCTCAGCTGAGGAGGGTGGGACAAACAGATTTTCTTTTTATTTTTTGCAAGCATAAATGTCTTTTCAAAGTTGGTTACACTTTATTCTTTAACTAACTGTGTAATGCCTGCCATAATCATTGGAAGAAAATTAACCTACCATCTGAACATGTTCCTGTGAAAGGTTAGATTCATGATGGGATTACTGGGTAGATCTGTAGCATTTCAAGGAGCCTACACCTACTGGAACATTGCAATTTCATTTCACTACATCTGAAGTCTTACTTGAGTATAACCCAACATACAGTCTTCAGCAATCTCAGACCAGTCAAACTACTGCCAAGTAATTGTCGATCGTAAGTGACCAGTTAAAGATACTTGACAAGTTTGTGTGATTATCACATGAAGAATAAGCTGAGAACAACAAGTTTAGGGAATTCAGCAGCACACCGGACAAAAATAGAAATTCCGCTTAGATTTTCATTGTTTTCCAAAGTACTCAATAAACTACTCAAATGCAGAGATGCAATTATTCATTTTCAGTCCACAAATTCACATAAAACTATCCCTCTTTCACTCTCCATTTGGACAACAGGATGGCGCAGAAGAAACAAGAATGTTTGCATGATGGGCTATATGTTTTTATTCACACATACCCAGAAATAATGGAACCAGTCCCTCAAACTTTCAAAAAATAATTGTCATCCAACAGAGACCTAAACTAAGAAAATTTCACCCAGCAGCCAGAAGTTTTCAGAAAGTTATGAGCTGCTGAAAATGGGGGTAGCATGGAAAACGTCACACAACCTGAACAGTAGTAGTCATTTTCTCTCCGACTCTAATATGATACAGTATAATTTATTCATGTTCCAAAGTACATTAGGTAAAAGTAATGAATTCATAGTGCTGGAAGAGTTAACTCAAATCCTATGAAAGTCAATACAGTTTCTCACATCTAAGATTAAGATGGGGCTTTTGCCTCAATTAAACATTTTCCAGTTGCACTAAATGAGAAAGATTCCATTTTGGTTGGAAATACAAAGTGCCTGTCAAAATGCCATTTCCTACTGATTTTCAGTTTCCTGCCTTGGGAAAACAATCCCTACTAGCTTCCCTCCCCACCCCCACAGACTAGCTCCCTTCACATTTTCCCCGCTTTTTGGAATAATTATAACAATTCCTGAGCATAAAAATGCTTGCTTGCGAAGTATATTGTTTTAAATAAATTCTTCAGACAGGAAAGCTATTCAGAAATTAAAACATATCCAGCTATTGTGCTATGGTGCCTCCTCCTGCCTTTTTTGTGATAATCACCACTTTCCGTACTGCAATGAGTTCCTTTTGTTGTTCGTTTCACAGAATGCTATGGCTTGATTTTTTTGTTGGTTTATTTTTTACAGAGAAATTGGATCTTTTCACCCATATAAAAATCTATACACAGGACCAGAATCAGGGCAGAGTATGTATTTAATTACATGGTACATTTTATCCTTGAAACATTAATGGGTAAAGACAAAGTTTATTTGCACAAAGTTAAGTCCCTAATGTATTTAAATCGATTTGAGTTAATAGGCAGCATTCACTGCAGAGTTTGTTTTTATGCTACCTTTCTTTTTCTTGAAACCATCAGAAATTTCCGTTTTACAGTAAAGGTTGCAGTCTGTTCTAAGCAGGCCAGGACTTCCAAAGCATTATTTAAATGCCTCAGCTGAATACCAGCATTCTTTCATCCCATTTCACACACTGAAGTACCAAAAGGGTAAATAACTTGCAATATCATTTTTGACTGACTTTGAAAAAGGCACAACCTACATAAACAACTGAGCAGTTGTTAGGTGCTTAACTGGATCTCTAAATGATCCCATATGCTACTCTGCTAATGCTGGTAATGATTATAAAAACCTCAGTTCATCATATTAATGAGTTATAGCCAATAGAAAAGGACAAAATCTATAACTTTTCCACAAACTTAGTTAAATGTCAAGGTTTTTAAAGGCCTAGTTAGCAAGTATATTAGATGAGATATGTCAGTTTCCCAATTTACGACTCTGACTTGTCTCTTGTGATTCCTTATAGCCTCTAGCCATTCTCCTCTTACCTGAGGCATTCTCTGGCAAAAACCTGATGCTTCCAGTCATTCTGCATTCTTGTGTTCCTTCAAAAATAATTGGACAGGCACCTCTCCATAAACAATCATCATTAGTCACATAAGGTACACAGATAAGAATACCATACAAATAAGTTTCAATAGAATGTCTCGAGCCAAATAATAATAATTTGGCCAGCATGCTAAAAATGTGATTGACAGGGAGTTAATGCACTTAACACTTTTCCAGCAGGCTGTTAAAATTAGTTCCTTGATGCTCAAAAAGTCCTGCTCCCAGAAAAGTGACACCGACATTGACCAGTGAGTTTGTTGCTGTTCAGTAACCTGCTCCATTTCCAGACTATATGATTAAAGTCATTATGGGAACTGTCAGTAGGAGGGAAAAAAATGAAAACTGTCATAAGAAGCAACTGTTGGAAATCCGGGGTTTTTTTATAATGCTAAACTATTTTAAAATATTGTCTGTAATTTTAATATCACAATACCCAGCCATATAATAAGGATTCATATAGTAAATGGAGTCTTTTGAGGTTATACCATAAATGGGATACACATCACTCTTCATTACCTATATAATAGAAAGGAAATTAATGATACATTTTCTTTTACTTGAAAGAAGAGTGAATTAGCTTACAAAAAAGAATCTCTATTTTAAAATATTACCATCATATAAATTCTCTAAATTAAATAAGTAAAAACAGAGAGGGGGGGAAGAACTCACAGTTGCAAAATTTTTGTTAAAAGAGAAAGCCTGTCGACAACGTAATCATTTCTAACATCAATCCTGCAGAGGCAATTAGTTGCTTCATGTGAATGCACTAAATTAAAAAGGCAAAAATGTCCTAATTTCAATTTAAAACTTTCCTAAATTTATTTTAATATCTGATACAATTGTATGGGAATAATTACACAGAATAGTTTACACTCTTAAATACCCACTAAGCTCTGTTTTAATTGACCCACTGAATGCACTGTAAATTGTTGTTAGTTATATAGAGATCACAAGACTTACATCATGTGTTGCTCAAATAGACATAAATTACAGTATATGTCTTGTATTTGAATATTTTTGGTAGATTTTACTGATTTTTCTAACAAAGTCACAAATATTTAAAGCTTAAGCTGTTTAAAGATTCAGGGTTTCTTCATATCAACGTAAAGATCTGACCCTCTCCTTACTTATGTTTAAAATATTTTTATAGATCAAGAAGGTGCTTAAGAAGATAGTGTATCTAATACAGTAATACCAACACTATAATTTTCTTATATTTATTTTTCTTTTCTCACCTGCTATGCCTAGGTTTTGACATTAAGAATATTGTGTTTGATATTTTCAGCATTAAAAACCACTTTATGCTTTCGTTCCATTTTACTCCCAGTCAGAAAGATCAGAAAAAGCTCAAGTCACACAGTGAGAAACTTTATCCACTGAATGAGACATTATCCATTCCACCAGACTACAAATCAAAGAGTATCTCTTAGGCTGCTTAAAAATTCATTTTAAAATCTGATCCTGATTGTACTTTTATGGTAATTTCATACCATCAATCATCCTTTTACCTTTAGTCTCTAGGTCCACTGCTTTCCCTATAGATCTCATTCACTCTACCTCATTATAATTCTTTAGGTGAGAAAACAGGGTAAGAAACCTTAACGGAAAATGAGAGAAAGATGTAAATTTCTCGAGCAAAGTCAGGTTCACTAAGAAGCATAGCTAATGATATGTTCTGATCTATGTTTTTTTAAAAAAATTAAAAGATGGAGGGGGATAGAATAGAGTGAAAAACACATTTCCCATGCAAATAATGTGTTTGTAATCTGTATTCTAACTCAACAATATCATTTATACAACTAAGCTGTCAAAATATCTTCTTAGATGGAGTTCCTTAAATAAAGAATAAAAGAAAGATTTTGGAGCTCCACAGAACTTTTCCTAATTAAGCGCTGAACTTCCTACGATTCTGCACTTTCCATTACAACTAAGGCCGACTCATCTTTGCTAACACTATAGATTATGTAAATTGTAATAATTAGGAAACGGAACTAACTGTAGAGTGCTAGAAACATCCTGATCAAAACCCCTTTCTTACACCTAAACTGATACTACATCATTATATAAAATGAATATATAATTTTGTTTATTTCTTCAGCAGTGCTGATGCCTTCACCAAGAAACAGCTGATTACAGGAAGGGAAAGCTGCCGTATATTGTTCTGTCACCCAGTTCTCAGTGGCAGCTAAAATTCTTGGAAACAGTTGGAATCTAGTCTATGTGTGGCGGTTCCTACTTGAGTCATACTTTCCCAGAAGTCAGTATTATAGTTTCACTCTTTTCATTTGAATCCTGGCCATAATGAAAAGCCTTTTCTTACAGCATTGAGAGATATGACAAATAATGAACCCACTATTCGAGACATCTAGACTGGAAGAAAAGCTGTTGTTAATCACAAGGGAAAAGAATGATTTTTCCAATATTGTGGGCCCATCCATGTTAGAGTTCCTAATGTCTTTTACAAAATGTAGCCATAAACCACTGAATACTGGTAATAGCAATCATCCCTCCAAAATGGTTTGTTACCAGCAGTTAGTGACCAGTTTCTTAGTTAATGGCCTGAGGGGAAAGGCTTTAAAAAGGCTGTATTCACTGTTTCCTCTCAGGCAATTTAACGGGCTGCATTAAACTGTATTTTCATTGAGCTTCCTAACATTTGTACTCTGATAAAATTCTAGTCAGGGAACCGAATGAGGCAGCGGTGGAATGTGTCATCACTGTACTTTGTAACAGAAACATCAAAAAATAGAAGTTATTGAGTGTCTTACTACTCTGATGTTAGGATTTATACTGATAGTAGTAATAAATTTTAAAGTCTTTAAATATCATGTAGAATTAAAATAATTAGCAACTTTATCTGAAGAAGATGAAAGCATCTTCAGCTTTATGGAATGATACAATGCCCTTGAAACAATCAGAGAATGCAAGAATAAACATTATGTGCTTTCATGCGAAAATCAAAATGCTAATGTGAAATGCTCGTTTATTTTCGTAAACCAAGTAAAAATAGTACCTTATTTGGAAGAGTATCACATGCTAGCATGATACTTGGCAATGTTAAAAAGTTAATAAAACATGAGTACAGGAGGGCATATAAAACAATTAATATACAGTTTTCATTTGTATTTTACAGAGTTAATACATTGTTTCATAAAGTGCTTCCAACTATGTCATTGATGCACAGGCTTATGCAAGTGGGATTTTTTTTTTTAAATATACATGCCTTATCCATACTTTATAAAAAACATTTTCAGTAGATGAAAACATCGTACAGCACAGTGCTCTATTAAAAGGTAAAGCAAGAATATTCCTTCACTCTTTTAGTTGTGGAACAAGCTGTAAGTCAGTCAGACCCATAAGCAACACTGTACTGATTCCTCCGCCTGCCTCCACAACTCCCTGGGTTTAAATGGCATCTCTTCATTTTTTGCTCGCATGGGTAAAAAGACTGATTAATCAGAAACTTTTTCCCCGAGTATGGCAATAAAGTCAAAGGAATGATTGGCATTATACAGAGCTCTCTGTAACATACACACAGGAATATAGGCTCTCATTAGGCAGAGCATATTAGAAAAACCCCAAACAAAATACATCTTTGCTTGTGCTATATAGGATGAAGAAATGATAGAGAAAAGAACCACGTGTAATGTGTAGGGAAGTGGGGGCGACTGGAGAGAATTTGAGGTTTCTGGAGTCCTGCATGAACAGCAAAAAGCAATTCTGGGGAACTCTGACAACTTGCCTTATAGCTTTGGTAAAAGACTGTAGATGGCACAATCGCGAGTGAAGTCACGTTTGTGCAAGAGAGCGATGTGACGGTTTGCTGGGACAGAGCTATTTTGTTCATGTACAGCCTGTGTGAGACACTCGAGCAGTTGGCACCACTACCCAGCTGCATTATATGCAGTATCACTTAGTGAAACTGGCTTTTTCATGAACCTTGCTTTTATTAAGAGCTTTTGGAGCACTTTTTGCTGTCGGGTCCCAGTTCAAGTCTCTCTACCACCCACCATAGGGGAATCCTATTCCCAACAATTTTGGATCTACCATAACTACTGTATGCAGTAGACTATCATTCTACAGAACTATCAGTGTTTTAAAACTGCATTCTCATGCTGAGGTGGGCTGTTCATTCTAACTGTATCATCTAACTGTAAAGTCAACTGAATTATGGTGAGTAGAATGAACTATATCGCACACATAAAAATTTAGAAATAAATAGACATGATATTTGTTGGAAACGCACCATTCATGCAGTTAAGTCAGTCATAAGATGTCTTAAGTAAATAAATGTGGTCATAAGCAAAGCAAATGGAAGCAAAGGCTGAATACCCTTGGGAAAGGCCCTAATAAAGAAAAATACTTATATTAAAGAGGGGATCTTGTGTCACCTTTACGATTTACAATTACAACTACCTGAAACATTTTTCTTTAATGAGAAGAGTAACTGCACTTTTTTTCCTTTGTGTGTTATAAAAGCAGCTTTAAAACCTGTTGTTTTTTGTAGTTTTGCCAGCCTTAATCCTCAAAATATCAGATGTTATTTCCAGTTTTGCTTGAGGACATCGTTGTGGATATACCTCCTGTACCCTAATTGAACTGATAAGAGAGAAGGGACTGAACATTTAATAATACATTTTTCCTTCAAAAAATTAATGAAACAAGAGTATGAAACATTAATGGAATTACTTCATATTAAACTATCCAGAGAAGGTGCTAAACATAAAGGGCCTCGTCATTCAGGTGACTGTATAGGTTAAGCGCTCTGTTTGGAGAGAAGGGGATTGGAAGAAATCTGGGCTCCACTGGACATTGTTTCATCTCTAACCCCTGCAAGGGGCTGAGCTGTTACACCCACTTGTGTGAGGCCAGGCAAGGTTTCAAAACATTAAACTGAAGGCTAATTCCTTTGAGCTGAGGGATTTCTCAGATCGAAAGCTGAGCAGAGGAAAGGAAAGGGGGTGGACTAAAGGCAAGAAGAAGAGATGAGAGAGAAGAAAGGTATTTTCTTGGCAACATAGCTGGCTCAGTGGTGTCTGATTTGGGTATTTTGAAAGCAGAATTACTTGTGTCCAGTTTGGATCGTCTCTGTGCAAAATAAAACAACTTGTGTTCATTTTGACTAGAAAGACGCCTGGAAGCTGGGACGTTTCTCTTTTGGGTGTAGAAATCGTAATCGTTGTAAAATCCTGATTCTGCTATGACTTTCAATGCAGCAGTGTTTGTTTCACGCTAAGCTGACAATTTCTGTCAAATTCACCACAAAAGACATGTGATGTAGGAAAAGTTCCTACCTCTGATAGCGTCTGTAGAAAGAGCTGGACTAGCAAATTGGTTTCTAGACAGTTTTCTTCCACTGATGATAGAGCAACAGCTGATGTCTGAGGTGGGAATTTGAAGAGATTGTACTTGGTGGATTTTGGGCTTAACAGTGTTGTGGCAATTTACAGAGATATACAAACCGCCAGGTACAGAAGTAAACATTATAAAGTTACTTCTTAAGATTATTTTGCCATAAGGATGACTGTATTGACTACTGGTTGTTTTGCAGGAAGTTGTTTGCTCAGGAAGACTGGCAGACAAGTGCCCTGCTGGTGCCAAAGCAGTGATTCTTTGCTTTCTTGGTTTGTTCCTTACATTCTCCAAAGAACTCTCGACTTGTTTCACTTCCCAATGTTTTATTTAAATCTCAGCAAGATGATGGAGCATGGGAAAAGACCTCCTATTTCATGGGTGATCCTCCTTTCAAATCTCCAGGCTCAAACAGAATTGCACAGTATTATGTGACCCTTTGCACTGACTGTTCTATGAGAGCTTTGGCCGCATACTGCTAAAGTGGTCAGTAATGAAGTGATCTCCACCATGATATCTGCAACATTAGCAATGAAGTGAGAAATACCACTCTTCCATTTAAAAAAAAACAAACAAAAAAAACCAGAAAAACACACAACAACTTGGTTTTGTTTAAAATCCTTTTCTACTTGACTCCTCATGCTAATACATTTGTGACAAATATTATTTTCCCAGATGACACTTGTACAGTAGGTCTATAGGAAATGTCAGCCAGAGAAAAAAACCTCCTGCATTAATGTGTATTCTGAAAGCCTTCTCATTATTTTTCATGCCAACTCGGAGCTTACTAAATAACAAAATAGAATGCCAACAATAAAATAATGCAATTAAGCTCATATAAATTTGGGGTGCTCCAGAAATAGCAGAGAAAAATTGCACACAATATTTATGTACTTATGATTCCCTTAAGAAAGGTGGGGTACTGATTTTACGCACCCTTTATATTCTTATCACTTAAATTATGTGAAAAAAGAAAGAAATTAAGGTGATACTGTGCTGTGGAACAACATACAGTGATGAGTACAATGGAATCTGTCAGAGGTCATCGTTATGAATGCTTTCAAAATAATTTTCTGTATGGGAACTACAGTAGGGACAAAAAGGAAAATTCAAAAATTATCTCCAGATTTATGAGATTTTTTTAAATGAATGAGACTGATTTCTTAACCTTTTTAGCAGATTAGATTACATTTAACGTTTGCAAGAAATTCTTTTCCCAAATTTTTGTTTTGAGACAGCGAGTAATCATTCCTTAACCACTTTCTTTGTACTAGTAATGATTATACAGACCTCCAGCTATTCTTCTTTTAGTCAACTCTTTCTAGTTTATGTAAGCCTTTCTCTTACAGAAACTATTCTCTACCCTCAATTGTCTACATGATTATGCACAGATCCAAGGGTAATGTCACACAGAACAGGAGGACCATATACACAGTACTAGTACCCTGAAAAATGATGAATGCCCAGTATGCCTGTTCAGTCCATCCTGCTCTTAGGAATATAAAACTGTGAAGTTTCATAAATGTGCTTGTCCAGAAACTAAAGCACAGTATGACAGATTACAGAGAATCTGTGCAATTTTCTTTAGCAAGACAAATTACTGTAATCTATTAAAGGGATTTTTCTTCAGATATTATTTTAATGAGGAAGGTTCAGAATGTTCCTGATACCAAAATCAAAAAAGGGTCTAGGGCAAGAAGAAACATTCTTTTAACTATCTTAGAAACAATCTAATTTAAGCTTAGAGCAGAGAACAGGATCAAAGATAGCCGATTCAAAAGATTACACTCATCCACTCAGGGAACCAACAGATGTGTGGCCTGGATGGCCGGTTAGAGGTTAGAGTCCTTATAATTTGAAAACTAGAAAGAAAATAATTCCACAGCAGCTATTGACAGAACATTACTGAGATACTTAGTCTAAATAATTTCAAATAAATTAGAACATGTCTGCATGTGGCCAAGTGGCATTTATTTAAATAGTGGAGGCTGCCATATCCTGAAGTGGAACTCAGCTTCATGTGAATGGCTATCGCTACTAAGGAGACTCTCCTTTTCTTCTATGATAATGATCTCACCATAACTGTTGCCCTTAAAATTATGGGGCTATTAATAAAAAAAAGGGTTGAGTCCCCACCACATATACACAGATATGTTATGGAATTAATGTCACAAGCAGCAGAAATAAATACTGAATCTCACTGGATTCGGTAAAATTCTTCTTTCTGTTGGAGCATTCCTTTAGAAAAAGTCTCTCTATCATAACCATAATATCATAAATTTAAGCAGTAGAGAAATACTTAGTTAAAACTATAAATTATATCCACATACATATTAACACATGTACAACATTACAGCCTCTTGCTATTTGCTTTTTTGTTTATTTAGCAAGCTATCAACAAAATTTTCAAAAGTGATTTTTTTGGAAAGCATGAATTTGGAGACCCTTCCTTTAGTAAAGTTGTGAAGTTCACATAGTCATAAAACTCCAAGAAAGGAGTCCTGGAGAAAAAACTTTCATATAACTAAGAATTTTAAAATCAAATTATTTTTTAAGTTTATAAAATTAATAAAATTTAAACTTCAGATCATTTTATATTTAATCCTTAGTACATTTAACAAGTAAACATAAATGAAACTCGATACAACTACAGGAATTAGCAACACAGAGGCTATCTAAGGAAGAAAAAGTAAGACCTTTCTCAAACATGCTACAGATGATGAGCGATAGTCTTAATTTTAAAGAATTTGAAGGGTTTTACATGTTACAGTAGGGAACAATCAAGTAATAAGACACAATTTTCTCTGCCTTCTAACGAGTCCCTCTTAATCTTGTGTATTCTCCTCAAACTTGCTTGTCAGATCTCACTAAAGCATTCAAAGTAATGACGTATTTATTTTAAAGAAGTGCAATTATATTTTCAACCCATTTCTTGACATCCTGCTGCTGTTCACTGTCCTACAAGAATTTTTATTCTAGCCTAACATTAAGGATTTTAGAGAGAACATTTTAGAAGTTGTATTAAATTGTAATTTGTTTCTTCTTAATTTGTTATTTTGTCAACATGCTGAAAGAATGCTGGAAATTACTTACAGGCATTTATAGAAATATTTTTGTTCAAAACATGCAAGCTGGCATTAACAGGAATGAAAACCCCTCATGCACCAAGTCATAAGCAATGTGTCCAGACCTTTTTAGACAGCTCAAAAAAGTACTTCAAAAGTCTATGCAAATCTGACATAAAGAGAGATCTCTGCTGAGAAGAGCAACAAAAGTGCTGGTCGTAATTGTGAGGGGTAACTTTCCTCATAAAAACAAGTAAAGCAGAAGACACTGCAAGTTACTTACAGGGGGTTAGCAAAGCTCCGAGTGTGTGGTGCACACACACCCAGTAGTTCTTCTGATCCAGAGCAATGTCAGCAATGTCAGTCATGGATAGCCAGTCCTACATGTCTGAAAATCCACAGAAGAGAATGCTATGAGGAGCGTTCACTAGCAGTGCCCTGGGAGTTACTTTGCTTTCAACGGGCTGACTGCATTCTTTGTGCTTTTGGCAGCATCACTTAAAAAAAAAAGCATTCTTGGATCTGAATTTGTTTTCTATTGCTGAAAATTGTTTCTGAAACGAAAAGAATATAGCTTTACATCTGTTGGAAAGGATCTACAATGTTGAAAAGATCAAACACTTATTTTGGCTGGTAAACTGAGCAAACACAGTATGGAAGTTAAAGAGAAAACATCTATAGAAACTATATTATTTAATGTTAAATTTTTGAGAGAGTCCCTTAGTGTAGAAGAAATTTAACATGTTTTTCCATTAAGTTTTATTTATAATTTTTAAATTGTCTGTGTATGTTTTGGAGTAAATTCAAAATTTAACTCAAATTTGAAAAATATAACTAGCATGTTTCTGTGATATGGTATCTTCCCCCGCTTTTTTTTTTCTTTTGGCTTTTTATCTGCTTCTCCAGTTGAAAAAAATCAACTTTTTTCAATGTAATGTTATTCTAGTGTCTCAAATGTGACCTTGATCACCCCATCTTCTGTTAAGTCTTCAGAACACTCTTGTCACAGCCAGCCATACTTTTCCAGAATAATACTAAACAGCTTGAGAATTTATTCAGTCTTCAGTTCTAACTGTATCTTTTTCTGCTCCCTCTGATCAATCTGTCTTGAGTGCTGCTTTACCCTGGTGTATTGTTTTCTTTCTTGCCCACGTTTCTGAACAAGTCTATTTAGATAGTCTGTTTCATCAATTTTAACATCAAACTCCATCATTACTTGTTTTGCCTTAAAAAAACCCAAACTTCTTAGAATCCCACAACATCCTAACTTCAGAGCAGCTGTCTACCTAGTAAAATAAAGACACAACTTCATTACCATGTGCCAGCATCCCTGGTTAGCTAAACCCAGCTAGCACTGGAAACAGTAGTCCACGAAGAAGGGTGCAGCCTGAGCTTTCCAAGGCAGGCGTCCACAGAATCCTTTTCCCAGGATCCTTGGAAACACTGTACTTTGGTTGCGGAAGGACAGCACAGCCCTTGATCTGACCACATGAAATTGAGGAACTACTCTTTCATGAGGGCCTTATTCAGTATTCTAGTCTGAAAACTTCTTTCCTCCTAACTGTATTTAATACATGCACTGTCTCTGCCACTGCGGATCCCACCCACTATCTGAAACAAAAACAGGAGTTGCGAGTACGGTCAAATACTTTGTTAATAATTATTTTTACCCCAAAATACCACATTGCAGTATCATTTTTTACTAAAACATTTTCTGCACTGTTTATAACATATCATCTGCCAAATCAGGCAGAAACAGATATCTTCTGTTTGTGATAACACATCTCTGACCTATAAAAAAACATATGACATCTCAGTGCAGAATTATGACAATTTTCCACATTTGGATGTTTCCTTCTCACGCTTCCACGTACTCCTGGTTTATGCTCTGAAATAGTTGTACGAAGTCTCTACCCCTTTTCAAAGCCAGATAAGAGTTGTATGGTCAAATACTAAGTTTTTTTTTTTTCATTTACTATTTGTTGCTCCCTAAATAAAAATGTTTATTCCCTTTTAAAATTCTATTAAAATCTGGAACACATTACAATGATGAGCTGCTAGACTTACGTACTTACAAAAACACATATGTATTTATATATGCTAATCCATATAAAAACATGTATGCATTTATATATAGTAATCTGTGTAGAACAATCCTTATTTCTGAAATGTATTTCCATCTCTATAACTACACAACAACTAAAAAGCAATACACTATGAGCCATTCTGAAAGTAAAAATATTGTATTTCCTAGAAATACTCTTTAACAGGCATAAACTCTGAAACATCTGTTTTCCTGACTTTATTTAGTTAAAGACTAAATCTGAAAATTTCATCAATTTAATTTGTTTCTATTTCCATCACATGATAAAATAAGTGAAAGGAAGTCACAGGCGATGTTTGCAGCTGGCAAAAAATGACATAGCTAACAGAGAAATGCTTTATGCTAGCTGAGAATCTAGCCCCACATTTCTAAACATTACTCATTTGCTATTTTAAAGCATATTTTTAATTTAAAGAGTATAACCCAATGGAATTTGGAATATATACATAGAAAGCTGTGAAGCACACTGCCTGCAATTACAGAAATTAATGTCAGATTGATACCTAATATTAGCCTTTGCTAAAATAATCCATGTTCCTTCTAGACAAAAGAAATGCAAAAGATTTCCTGTCTGCACTTTAGAATGGAGCCTAATACAACACTACATGGGAGTAACTTTTTCCAGTGGAATTTATACAAGAAAGTATGTAGGGAATTCACTGAAGAAAAGATGGGGACATACTATGTTGAAGGAGAAATAGCCAAGCTAAAAACAGGCTATATGTAGGATTTGTGAAGTAGTGGTGAGGGGATAAATCACACATAATACATTCAAAAATGGTCTTGGCAATTAGCAATAAATGAGTCAAAGCTGAGTTTTAAGTGTTAAACAGAGAAGGATCCAAATATCCAGAGAAGAAAATCACTTAGAAGGCTGGACTGATTTCGATGGCATGAAATTTATGGGTACAGAACACAAAATAACATATTTAGAGACTAAATATGGAGAATGTTTCTGCAAGATCGAGCTAACCCCCTCAGTGTGTTCAGTTTTCAGAACTGTTGTTATGTAAATATTTAAAGCCTAGAGAAAGAACTTTCAGTACATAGGAATGACACCTTTTAGTGACAACTTTGGAGGCATGACATCCAGGGCATGAGATGCAGGAGCACAAGTTCCTTCCACTTGAAACGGGGTTCTGACTGGAATCTCATTTGAGATCTCAGATTAAAAGGGGTTTATGAGTGTCACATTATTTGCACTTTTCCAAGTCGCCTTCAGCTCAGCTAATCCCATCTCTGGCAGGAAGAAACAGGCTACGTCTGCATTTGCTAGCTTGTCAGATTTCCTCTGATGCTCTGGCAGAGAACACCATACTAAGACTTGAGATTTGCAGGGCTTGCTTTGACTTATCTTTATCTCTGGTAAAACAGGTTTGAAGAACTGGACTGAGTAGCCACTGCTTTGCAGCTACAAATCTGGCTACTGGGTTTGAGTGTTTGCTGGAATGTTCTTTATCGATGTCATAATTTTAAATTTTCTGCTTAATTCCTCTATCAGCTTTAACTGGTCATATTCTATAGCAATCCACATATTAGAAACATACAGTGGTATGAAATTTTTGTTAAAAGTATTTATCACACCATAATCTTACGTGAGGATTCTTAAACAGAAATTCTTTCTTCTCCTTTAAGTCTACCTGCTCTGCTGGAATTTCCTTCTCAGACAGAATTTCTTCTTCCAGCACCAGTCACTCCTTTATCTCAGCTCTTGCAATGCTGTATAGAAATAGGTCAGCTCCAAGCAACACTACTTTGTGGCCTTCTCTTTACCTAGTACTGGATATCCGTTCTCATCTCTGTTGGATGCAACAGTGCTAGCTTCTCTTTCTGAAGTGGCTTAGGAAGAGCACTCTTCTTCATTTCAGAGTGGGCTTCTTTCCTCCATTTTGATTTAGAAAAGGATGAAGCATAAACATCAGCAACGTCTTCTAACACAGCACAATTTCCCTGATACCCAATACATAAATCAAAGCCACCACTAGTAATGTTTTTTGCAGCCGAGATGATACGCTAAAAGGATACTTCATGTTCCCCTCCCTAAAGAGAAATGCCAGATAAAATTGTTACTCTGTTTAAATGGTGCTTGACTGAAGATCTTGTTAACATGAGGAATAGATAGAGCAATAAAAAGGTACTCCCTTCTTCAGGATATTGCCACCTCGTAATTCAAACCTATCCTACTGAAACTAGCTGAGAATGAAAAGTCTATTTACATGTTAAATCTGCCCTGGACATCTCACATTTTCTTCAAAACTGCCAAGCACTGTACTTGGCAACACTGATATTGGCCCACTAGATATCCCTTTGTATTTACCTGCATTTTCACTCTTTTTTTCTCAGCCAATACCTGGCCTGACACCGTTTTTCCCCTATTTTCTCTCCAGAAGTTTACTCAACAGGTTTTTAATAACTTACCTTCTTCCACTAGCATTAGTTATGCCTTCTTTTCTTCACATTCTAACTACTATCTTTAAATCTTTCATCCTCCTCCAAAGTTCCTGATTTTTCTTCATTAACCATTTGTATTTCTTCAAATTACCTGTCTTGTGTTAGAAGTTTATTCTTCCTCTCCTCCTCTTTCAATCTTTATCACAGTGTCAATCTCTATTTCAGTCTTTATCTTTTCCTGAAAAGTCGTTCTCAGTTTCCACATACTTTCTCTTCCAAAAGATTTCTAATCAGTTTGCTAATCCACAAAGTTATATTCCTTTCTTCTTTCTGGAGATTATTCTTAGTTGTTCAGTTCTTACTGCCTGTCTACACTAAACCCAGCTTGCACTGATCCGCCCACCTAGATATCTGCAGCAGCTGTTAGTTGTTTAGGGCAAACCTACACATATATTTTGATATGATATCCAAGTAGCAATAAAAACCCTGACACTCCTTGCACACACATAAAACATCTTAATGTTTGCTAAAGAAGTCTAACAGGCACAAAGCAGCCAGGAGCCAGGGCTCCAGTTCTGCGGTTGCGCAGGCATGCTCAGGGAGAGCTAGAGCTCTGTTTTAGACGGCTGTTTATGTTTACATGCTGTGACGCAGACGGGAATGAAAAACAACACGGAGATGTTAAGGACTCTCACTTTCCAGATTATTTGGTCTATCTCATGATAAATTTCAGGTCAGCTCAAAACATTGATGAACCTATACAAATTTCCACTGAAAGTGCAGTCTGTTACAGCGGATCTTGTGAGTGTTTGAAGTCCGTTCTTGTTTAGAAAGTTCCTTTACTATATTTAACTGTAACACTGTGATCAGGCTTAGCGTGAACTGACAACATTAGATGTAGAGGCAAATTATGAAGTACGCCAGATGACAAGGGGTTCTTCTGGTCAGATCTGAGCTTGGCAGGATATAGCAATTGTTCCCACATCTTACACAGCCCAGCCCAATGTTGTGTTACCAAAAGCAATTTGGACATTTTCTCCCTACTAACTCTAACGGGATCTCACCTGTATAATTAAAGAGCAATATAATCACTTTAAATTTAACCACTTAACATTTAATTTACTAGCCATGAGTATATATTTTGGTTTTTAATGGTAAATTAGGTGAGTCAGTTTTATCATGTGTTGTTATAATACAATAAAATAACCACAGAATGTACATACAAGGTGAAGACACTGTATCACAGAAGAGTGAGCCCCCTACCTCAAGGAATAATTAATTTGTGAACCATAGAGGTGATAAAAATCTGAGAACAATAAATAAATATAACATACACCACAAAGCTTGGGAGTGCTGAGCAGGGGGCTACTCACTTGAGCTCAAATACAGTCGAAACAGCTTGGTTCTAGGTGCCCCGCTGAAAATGCCAAGACTGTTATCTACTATGTTAGTATAATCAAAGCTATGATCACAATCTTTTCAACCTCAGGTGCAAAGAAAATACTGTAGCAGAAAAGCAGCTGTCAATTGTTTCTAAACCAACTGAAGAAAACAAGTAGAACGTGTTGTTAATCCAAGCTGATGACAGGAGTGTGGAAAATTAAGAGACCTTTACTCAAAAAGATCTTCAGTGGCTGGAGGCAGAGAATGTAGGAAATTTAGTGCGGGCTGTAATAATTGCTGTCTGCCCTGGGAAATGGCATCAAGGCCAGAGCAGTCATGGCTCCATGCAAGCACGTCCTCTAATTATTGAAAAACCTGTGTAGAGTCTCAATGTTAATCAGTCTCTCAGAGACTTCAGCTTTATGTGGTTAGTGCAGATTTATGGCATTTTTCTTTTCTTGTTATTAAAACTGATATTTCACAAGGAAGAAACTATCTCCAGACAACAGTTAAAATGCAAAGTTTCAGTCATAAAAGAGAAGTGCGGGATTATTCTGAGACTATTCCACAGAGAATCCAAACAAGAAGGGTAAGAAACAAAACATCAAAGACATAAGGAAAAATGGAAAAAGATGAGACTTTAAAATATTAACTAAAGACGCAACAGTTGGCCTACAGATTCAAGAGGTTACAGTGTAATTAATTAAGTGCTTGTTACAATTAGGGAAATAAACAGCGCACACACTAATGCAACATGAATAATACATAACTATTAAAAAAGTAAAACAAATGGAGAGGTTTGCATGGCCACATTACTAGAGTTATTTGCATTATTGTATCAACGATGTCCTTAGAAAACAAACCAACCCAAAACTTTAGAATTCTATTACGTGGCCACAGTTTGCTTCCTTTTAGTAGTGCTGCAGTAATAGTACAATGTACAATTTCTGATTATTTCACTGGAATTATTTTAAATTATATTTTGGTCCATAATGCTGAAGCAACTTTGAAATATTAGATACAATGGTCTTTGTCAAATAATACATTTAATCAGTCATGCTTCAGATTTTCTACCAGCTATGTCTGCAATTTTATGGCAAACAAAGAGGAAAAAGTTGTGTGTCTCAAGATCTTTTCTCTTACTCTTACATATTACATCAACTTTCCTACCTTCCAGAAGTACTTGCCACTTCATAAATAGTAGAACCCTGGGAAAGTTCACAGAAATGAAACCATAAAAATTGCAAACTTCTGTGTCACTGGCAGGATTTGAGAAGGGTTTGGGGGCGTGGAGACAGATGTGTTAGTCGCACATCATTTAGTTGTTAGTTGTCATCATTCTGAAAAGTATGAACTAACAGATCAGGTTTAAATTTACTAGTGATGGCTCACTGCTCTTCAGTGGCCTGAATTAGCATCAAAATAATCTTTCTGGAAAGACATGCCTAAATACTGCATAAGAACTGACCATAGAATGTACTTATAACCCAGAAGCAGTACGTTTATGCTGCACAGAAAAAGACTGTGTGACATACCCAATTATCTATGTGGCAACAGGAAGTTCAAAAGATGTAACTGGAATAAGCAGTGGGAATGCCTGAATCGGAGCACAAGACTGGAATCAAGGATACGCAAACTGACACCTGATATAGGCTTTTTATTCCATTTATGATGCTAATGCTTGAAAAGAAAATAAGGACTAAACTACCACAGACACATATGCAGGAAAGATGCAGAATGATTTAAAGAAAAAAAAATCTATGGAAAAGCAAGCAATGTGTGCTCAAGAATTCTCTCGTCAGCATACAAAGCTCTTGGATATAAAGACATCTAGGACTCTACCTCAGACTAATTTACAGTCCATAACCTTAACTATGATGGTATAATAACTTAAATCTTGTCACGTGCACTCAAAAGTGAATTACAGCTGCAGTTTTTACTAGCTGATTTACTCTGAAGATGCAAACGGTCAGGTAGAACAATTAAGAAGCATTAAAGCAGGCAAGTGCTTTATCTTCTGTAAAGATTATGACAAAGTCCAAGTCACAAGTAGAATATGTATTTCTTATTTTGGATCTGAATTTGAACAAACACCAGCTAACCTTGGGAGGAAAAACATGCAGTGTGGTCAGTATTTTATTCCCAGAATGGCATTTAAAAAATGTATCCCCATATGAAGTAACTTGGCCGCTACCAACACAACTAATACTGCAATACTGGTTGTAACAGCAAATAAAAATAACAGGGGAAGCACAGAAAGCTGTGCATGCTAGTGTGTTTGTGGGCCAGGCAAAAGTAATTAGATTGATGATTACTAATGATGGATTATAACTCAGATGTCTATTAAAAACAAAACCACTCTAATACTCTACCTGATGTTTTGTATATAGCAGTTTAGATCTACATATTCTTACCTGTATATATTCTATTTCTCAGTATTGGCTACCACTCTCTGCCTCAGTAATAAGATGCACATCCAGGAAAAATTGAGGGTTTCTCACCTTTTCATAATAACATCATGCTGAATTGCAACTGTATACAGATTATATATTATATATAAACACGGACATGAAAGTCTAGGTTTTCACACTTGCTTCTCTATCCGCATAACTGTAACTGTGCACATGAATTTTTACATGTTCATTTTTTAGCACATTAATTTTAAAACATGAAAAACTGAGTTTTACTGGGTGAAATGTGATATGAAGCGTCATCTTTATAAAACACAGTATTCTACAGTTATTACTGCAAACTGCAGTATTGTTATTGTTACTTAGAGTGTATTAAATCATTGCTGTATAAATTCTGTAGTAATATTTTAGAAAGAAGAGAAACACTTGATTTGTACGGGTAAATATAATTTGCCTTTTCAAAACTAACAATAGCTAGTCAATTTAACATTCAATTCATACATACAATTACCAGTTATCCTCTGCTTCAAGTATGCAAACATACAAAAGTATAACACTTCTATTTACCCTACGATACATTATTATCAATTAGTGAAAATACCACTGACAGCATCAAAAATAAAAACAGAAAGTGAGGTTTTCTAAAGACTTAGTTCACTGTTCTTTCTAACCTGCCACTTACTGGCCTTGTAATAAAGAGAGATTATTCCACCTTTTGAAAGAAATACAAGATTTCCGGATAAGAAACTATCTAACTGAATGGAATATTTTAAGACTGAATGGCAGGTTTGATTACAGCTTCTTTGCTTACAAATGAAGCGGATACTCTGAAAAGGCTTAAAAAGTTTAAATCAAAATTGTTCCATTAAGCAATCAGTGGCTATATAAGAACAACTGTATGATTTTCATTTTATTTCATTAATTACTTAATGAATTTTCCTTCATTTTATTTTAAAAGCCATACACAATTTTATGTAGATATCCTACCTTTGCCACTACCTGTACTAGACACTGTAAGTGGTGTCTTGATGTGTTTTCATGTACAAAAAATAAGTTAGCTGAGATGAATGGACCTTGACTAAATCTTTCCTGAGAAGAACAAAATACATAATACTTACTCAACTTCCACATAGATATGACTGTGCCATAAGCAGTATGTTCTGCTTTTCTGGGCATGCCTGGCTGTGTACTGTTTCCAGTGTTTCTGGGTGTCCCTGCAGTCCTGCTTGCCTAGTCCCTATCTGAAGGGATACAGAATTTTGTCCCTCTTCAAGAGATGATGTAGACATACTGAGAAAAATTTATTAAGATAACGACAGCAAAAACAAGGGACTGCTTTTATAGGAAGAAGGCCCATTTTGCTATGAGTTCAATGAAGAATCAAGAATTATCTGTAAATGAGATAAACAAACACCAGTACTTGAACAAAAACACTAGGTGCAAGCAAGGAGGATCACTAGCTCTTTAGAAACATCTGCTTGAAAATAAAACAGACAACTATCTGTGTGTCACACATTTTTGTCCAGCTCCATATATTGTTAAAATTGAAAATGATCAAGTGTAGAATTTCTGCAATGCCTGTATTTCATAGACTTCAGTAATCACATTTCTCTGCTATGGTATTTTAAGAACCTATGCCAATAAATTCGCAACTGAGAAAAAGCAATACCAAGTTCCTGAAGGCTGTTGGGGAGCTCATCTTTGCAGCGAGTCCTCCCTTGCTGGATAGCAGAGACCCAGCTCTGAGAGGAGCATGCAGGACGGGGAAACTGCATCCTAAGACTGTATACAGAGAACGAAAGGCAGTGCCTAAACTCTGCTCAGGTTAAAACGTGTAAGGATTCACTAGGAGGCCTCAGTGAGAGTTCAGATGCAAAGTTTACAGGGTAGACAAGAAGGCAGCTGTTAGTATTACAAAATCAGGTGATTAAAAATTAGAATGTAAGTGATTATAAACCTACATTATGCAAGATTCTTAACCATGACCTTTTAAAGGTGTCACGGCAGAAAAGGCTGGTTCTACAAAGCAGACAGGAGGAATTTTATTGATTTCCAAACTTCTTACCCAACACCACTGTCCCAAGCCAATTCTGGCATTTTTCTCCACCCCTTTGGTTAGCTTTGGTTCAGCAATGCAGTCACGCTGCTGCCATTTCCAAATATGCATCTGAACCCTTTCCTCCATCAGACTGAGCAGCTCTAGCTAGCTCTTTCTATTCTGTCCCCAGCCACGTGACACTGTTTTTTGGGAGGCTGTCATACGGCTTCACCAGCTACTACTGGCCTTCAATGAGCAGAGGCACAGGCACATCCTGGCTGAATCCTCTATACTGGGCTCTGGAGACCAGAAATTCCTCTCAAATCCAAGATCAAGGGCAGCTGGTGTGTTGTCCAGCAGGAGATAATGTTGAATTTAATTATGGATGTTAGCTTGTAGTCTTTCTTGCAGTAAACTCAAATTATTACCTTGAGTACTGCCATAATCCATCTCCCAGCTGAGCCATGTTAATAAACTACAATTTCAGTTTAGCTTGTTTCAAGACAGGGATACTACGTACTTAGCTGAAACTGTTTAAATAACATTGTTCAAACAAATTATCATTAATCACCCTGTAATAATAGGTATATCTGGCATAATTTAAGACAAAGCTAAAGACTGACATTGTTATGGCATAAATGTAATGAATTGTTATACAGGTTTTGAATTCACAGTCAAGTCCCAAGAAAATAAGCCATTAGCATCATCCTCTCATCTTTCTGTGGTTGAGAGATTTAAAATTCAGAAAGCCTGTGTATTTGTGGAAAAATGATGATCAGGATAGAGTGAGGTAGACAATACGCCTGAATTCTCTGCATCTGAGGAAATTGTGTGTAAAAATGCTATATATATGTGTGCGAAAGTTGCAATAATGTGGTTTGTCCACAGAAGAATCAATGCCAAGAACATCCACAGTGTGTTCTTCCAAAGCCTAATTCATAAGAAACTCTGCTACAAACTTCTGTTTCACATTTAGAAAAGAATTTGACTCAACAGTTTTGGCCATGTGGCCAGCACAAGACAAAGGCATTTACGTCAAAGCCTCCTGCGGCTGCACATAGATCCAAGTTCAGCTATTAGTATAGCAATATGTCCTTTTCAGGATTTATGGTCCTGAACTGTCATTGCCAGCCGCTGTCTTCAATTTCACTCTCCAGAAAATGCTACTTTGACTAGATAAGCAAGCAGAAGAAGGGTAAGGCTGGACTGGACCAGTATTACATTGAGTTACACTTAGACATCCCTGCAGATTGAGGGACAATAAATGTCACCTCCATCTCCAAACCATTTCTTTTGAGGCAGATCCATAAAGAGTAAGTGAAGCTGTTCTTTCAGGGACAGTGGCTTGTGCTGGGCAACTCCTTGCTTCCATGTTCTGGACAACTTGCAATAAGTTAAAAACCTTCCTTCTCTTTGCATGCTAGTGAAGAAAATCAGGCAAATGTTACTGATTCCAGTAATGTATTTCCAACAAAAGCTATGTGCCATGGCAATACTTCACTGAATTCTCTGACTTCAGCAGTTCAGTTATTATTTTTGTATTATCTGGTAATTTAGATACAGTTATTGTAGGTTCTTCAGCCTGTGTTAGATATTCTCTACAGTCCCCAGAGTTTTGTATCCTGTTTTATACTACTTCTCTTGTTTTTATCAGTTGTCACCTATTGTGCCTCAGTATTTTACTCTAGGGTGCTTCAATTATATATGAATGTGATGTGCTTCACGGCAGCTAGTTTCCATTTGCCATCTAAATATCTTTGTACGTGAACGGAGTAACCTACATTTAACTTCACAGACAGTTGTAAAAATCTACTGTATTTCAGCTTTTGGGTTTTGGATTTTTTGTCTGCTTGCTTTTATTTGATAATTGATTTCTAGCTGGTTTTTTCCTCTGCTTTCCAAATTGAAAATAAAACTCTCCTAAAAAAAAAAAGGTTAGGAAATAAGTCACAGAGCCTATCCCTAAACCTGAAGGGAAAGAGGCTAGCTTGGGATATTAGAGGGCCCATCTGACCTGAGAAGTTTAGTCCTCATACTGGCTCCCTTGGTGGAGTTCATGTACTTAAGCTTGGCAATTTCTTTAAAAAATGTCTATTACAAGACAGAGCAGCTTGTCTGATTTTAATGTCTTAGTAGTAGCACCCAGTATTTGCAAAGCTTGTGGTACCCCATAAGACTGATTTTCAGAAGCGTTTTCATCCTACAATTAACTAGAAGCTGTTTTCCCAGTACTCCTAAAAATAAGATACTTTGAAAATAGAGAGACAAGTTCCCTGCTCTAAGAGTATTGCCTACACAGACAAAAGCCAGGTAATGAAGGCAGCAGGCATATGGACTGGCATTGACATTTATATGAATCTCCTCTGACTTATTTTCAGAAAACATTTGCAATGTCTGATACGCATAAATGTGTCTGATACTTGTGTAATCTTTTTTACATAAATACTAAAAACACTGAAGGAAAATCAAGTAAACCTCACGTCATGTTCCTTATACAGTATCACAGGATAGCGAAATAGAATCTAGCACCAAATTCTTATAACTTTGAGATTGGCTGTAAGTCTTAAATCCATACAAAATAAGAATCAGTGCATTACCAAAACTGTCTTTCTTTTTATCAGGGTTTTTTTTTTTATCTCGTCTTTGCCTCAGTCTACATTATTCAGAAAATGTAAAGGGTAGACAACATGCTGAAGAAAAATGACCTGCAAAACTTATGGCTGACCAAGAGTATTTTGAGAGCGTTCCCACTTCTTAAAGTTACTTCACAGGGCAGATAATGATCTGTTCAAACTCATGGCAAGTACGGGAGCTTTTAGGGAAAATTGGGTATTAGGATTCGTGGTATTTTGCTAAGCAGTCATCTTGCTGCTTGCATCTGAATTTCATACTCAAACATGCATTTAATATAATGCCGGTGTTCAAAAAAACGTGTAAAACAATAAACAGTTGAGGGAGGGGAGTGATACAGAAGCTTTGGTGGGCACCTGGTATCCAGCCAGGGTCAACCCACCACATTGTAGAAAAAAAACCCTCAGTACTAGAAGAACAGAAAATAGGTGCATAGGGGCAAAAATAATTCAAAGCAGAAGCATGCAATATATAGCAATATAACATTGTATTTGTTTTGATTTTTGCTTTTCTGAATCCCGTGAGCACCTAACATACCTTTTAGACTATTTTGAAATAATTTTAAAAGTAAATAATTTGGTAGGACTTTTTTAATCAATTGTTAATCCATTATTTGAGTGGCAGTCTCACTAATCGGGAAAGCAGCATGAACAAGTGGTAAGTAAATACAAATCAAAATGCATCAAGAAATAAATGTCTAAAAAAACCAGGAATGCACTGGGGGATTTTCTGACTTCAAATCTGTGCAAATACAGATTGAGCTTAAGATGTGTGGTTATTGGTTAAACAATTTTTAATGAAATATAAAGACCTATGTGCTATTAAATGGATAATTTATGTGCAATGTTATTGTCTCTCAAGGTTTAATTAAATGTTTGCCTTGTGGCTAATCAGCTACAATTAATAAATAAAGCCTATATTCATGTCACTGATAGGGAATGTTAAAATGGCCTCCACTAGAATTTCAGTATCACTTTTATGGCTGCTTGATAGCAAAAATCTAATGTATCGGAAACTTTCACAAAATAGTTTGGTAAGACACTAAGACAAAATTACTTTAATATAATGCAATGTTTTTATCACAATGCATAATTTTAAGTTCAGTTTGGAGGTAAGTACCTAGAAGTACTTAGTGTGGAAGTGTATGCCTACAAAGTGCTTTTCATCCCCAAAGTTTCCAAAGTTCAATTTAAACATCTACTATACCTAAAAAGAGCAACACTTGTTAGCCTTATGGATACAAAAGAGTTTACACAGTGGAGCAAAAGCATCCATTAATCCCCAAGCCAATCTCTGGCATGATACACTAAATGTCTTAGGACTGTGTAACAGCAACACCACGTTATTTTCCTAGGCATGGCCTTTCCATGCCTTTTTCACTCCTGCTACTTTAAGTTATACACCTCAACAGGTAAACACTTAAAATGTAGGTGAGCTTCCGCTGCGTACTCTCTCACCTGAATACATTATATAAATCACAGGCCAACAGAGAACAGGCCAAAGGCAAGGCTGGCTGTCACTGGCAGTGTTCCAGAAATCAGCTAGAAAGAGAATTTCAGATCTCCTGACCTCAACAGACATCTGTTCTACACAGTTAACATATTGTTATTTATCATTTACACTGCAGTAGTGCACAAAGGTCTCAGGGCTAGGCTCCATAATGAAATGCTATCTGTAAATAATATGCAGTTACTTTTCTATGTCAGCGTTCAAGATGAGAGGCCATCAACAAGTGTGACCAGAACTAGAAAACCATAATGGAAGAACAGCATAATAGCAGTTAAGAATAAACAAACTTCAGGGACCAAGTGCAAAACTTTAGCATACTTACTGGGGAAAAAATTATCCTTCAAGTCAATTTATTATGAGCACCTTTTGCTGGCAGTCTTTCTGAATATTTCAAATTATTTTTTCACCAATTTAAGCATAATCCATCAGCCAAGGAAGAGAACTGTACAGGATAATTCTATTGTCATCACTTAAGTAATTCCTTTTGATTGCACCTCCTTTGATTTAGTTAGATTCTTGTTCAGCCACAAGCCATACCACGTACAGAATCATGAAATTCACTCAGAGGAATCTGAAAGACTGTAAATACTACTGTCTTCTATTAGTATAAAGAAAGACATAATTAATTACAGTACAGTAAGGATATTGGCTGTATATTTTGTCTCAGGAAATGAAAACTTATTTAAGAATAACTGATTTCTCTTGGGGTTGTAAAGACATCTTTATCTGTAAGTTACCGCTCGTTTACACAGACTTCCATTTATTGCAGAACGAAGACTATACAAATTAATGTATTAGAGCTATTTAGCTCAGTTCTCCATGAAACAAAGCTTGTTCAAACATATACCAGAATAACAGACAGTGACACACTGAATACACAAAACACAGTAAAGTTTTCTAGATGTATTTTCTACAGTGGCTGTTTCTATCAGTTACTAATATCAGTTCTACACATAAAACATTTTTTAAAAAATGCTCTATAGGATAAACAGTCTTAACCTAATTCTGATAACTATTTTCCATTCAATCATGAAGGAGACCTTCAAACTCACTTGCCTGAGGCACTGAGAAGCTCCAAGTCTTTGACGCTCATGAAAGAAAGATAACAATCACTCTTCAGGGGAGAGAGATCTTATTATACGTACCCTGTGGGGTTTTTTTTATCCTTTATCAAACTGCACCTTTGTGGGACTTTAATTTCTTAATGGGTTGTTTATCCTTTCCCCCATAATTCATCGTGATAAGCTAGATGTCACACAGATATTGTTATGGTGATGAAAAAGTTGTGCTGATGAGCCGAGTCAGTGATGTAGTTCATTAACTTTTCATATAAATCTTTCTAGACAGCTTTCAAAAGAAGGCAAAACAAATAAGTTGATAATGTTACAAATGTTTCAGTAGGTGAAAATCTATCTCATGCATACCTATAAATCTATGAGTACTAATACCTGAAATAAGTAAACGTTACCACAGAATTAGGAGGAGATATTAATGGGATAAACTTCAGTCTATTGTAGAGAGAGAGCGTGGGAAAGGGACTGCGAGCAAACATGTAAAGTGCATGCTGGGGCAGTTTTCTCTGTAATAGATGTAGAATATAGCGCCTACAATGGCAAGACTTAACAGCGTGAGTTTTGGAAAGCAGTATCACTTGCGACTCCATCATTCATGAGTAAGTTTATCAGGTGATCTCAGGCAAATGCTAATACATTCTTTGTACAATACCGCCTCATTTTTTTATCCTATACATTTCTCTCAGGTTAAAGAAATACTGATTTAGGCAGTAAATGAGATGTGTTAGTTTACTGTCCTTGTTTCACTGGGATAGAATCACAGAATCATTTTTGTGTTCAGGAAAGCTGCATTTTCAAGAAGACTGCAGCACCCAATTTGGTGGGAACACAGCTGATAAGATGCTTTGCTTTAGTTCGTGGCTGGCCATGGTACGCGGGTTTCCACAGTGATCAAGGTCCCTCGCAAGTTCAAGTTAGCCAGGTGCAAAAGCTCGGAGGAGTGAAAGCTGGGACAGCTGACCCAGGCTGGCCAACAGAACTATGCCGTACCATAAACGTCACGCTCACTATACATTGGGAAGTTTGCTGGGGACAGCCCCTCTCCTTCCCTCTTCCTCAATGGTCGCCATCCCTGCAGGGTCTCACCCGCCCTTCTGCTCCAGAAGCTGCTCTCCCCTTTGCTGCGACCGTCGCGCTGTCACTGGAGCTGTGGTGCTCGCGGGGTTTGGCACCTGGTGTTCACTTCTGGGAGCACGCAGCTTGCCACCACTACATGGGCTGAGTATAAATTTGTGCATTTTATATTAGTTCTGGCATAGATATTAGTCTGTTATTATTATTTTATTAAATCTGTTTCTATTTCAACCTGTGAGTCTCCTTTCCTTTTCCCAATTCCCCCTTCCCGGGTGGGGAGGAGTCATTGGGTGATAGAACAGCTGGCTAAATGAAGACAGTTATCATGAATCCAGTTATTTGTAATAGCCGTAAAATTGAAGTGTAGTATCTCTGGACCTTCCAGGACTACAAATGAATGTTTATACCCTCTTTTTAACAATGCAAAATTCAAATTTCTAGGCATGCAGAAAAATAAGGCCTGAAGAGGAGAATTTTTTGCTCACTGTAGCCCTTATTTCAATGACTGAATAAGTGTTACTTCTGTAAAAAATTAAAAAAAAAACCTTTTCTCATTTTTTGTGGCATATCCTATTCCCTAGTACATATTTCTAACAAGGCACATTCCATACTTTCATAAACACTCAGACTAGATTGTTACTGAAATAATCATAGCTTGTTTTAATAAACCATAATTATATTTATCCTCTTTTTAACTATATCAGCCCTTAGACCTATTTATTTAGAGCTAAACTGGGAAGAGTTTCTCTTTATGTTAGCAAGTTTTCAGTCATATGAGTGGTTCCATTTGAAGTGAATGGAACAACTTGTATAAATGCTCACCAGCACGTTACAGTAGTGTTAACACGGTTCTGTTTTGCTTAGTTTCCCATTACAGTGTTTGAAGTGACATAAGGAAAGAGAAATGGAAGTCCTGATAAAACAAAAGCTTATGGCGTCCAATCCTTTTGCTCTAATGCTACTGTGGAACACCTCCATCGAAATACTATCTGCACGCTACAGCAAATTGAAACATGACGAGAACCACGAAGTAAAGAATTTGGAGACTTGTGTTCTCTGTCAAATACTTGGCTCTGTCCTGAGCCTGTCATGCCAGCAGTGGAACTTGACAATGATAGAGTATATCGATGCATAATATATAGATAATGAACAGCAAGACTAGAGATCCTTATAGTGATTTTTACACCGTAAGTTTGTTTGGTCTTCATCAGCACTGCTGTCTCCATCCCATCACTCAAATAGAAGGCTAAAAAGGAGATACATGATGTGGAGACATTGCTGAGGTTGGTTAAAGAGTATGCAAGTGCCACATTAGAAAAACAGTGCAAATTTTTAGTCAGTATGATACTACTTATTCAGATCTAAATATGTATTTACCATAAAGAAAAGATCAGAGGCAAATCCTCCAATTTAGTGTATTCCAACTGCCTCTGAAATTAAGAGAGATGGCCCTTGTAGGAAAAATGACTTTTATATTCAGTAATACTTTCTTGCTGTCAAAAAGAGCAGTCTGGCACAGCCTTCCTTGGCTAATTACTACCTGTACCAGGACCCCGATTTTTGAGGGCTCTGTATTTACCCCACTTGCTTCTTCAAGTATTAGCTTCATGCTGGTACCTGACCAGCAAGTTTTGCAGCATCCCCAGTACCTACCAACAAAGCAGCAGTTCGATCAACACATGGCAGAACTGGGCTCCATACTAGCAGATTGGTCCACAAAATCCTCATGTTCATCTCTACAGAAACAAGAGGGGTATCACATACAGAGTGATTACAAATACGGTACCTAAATATGGTTTTGAAGAGTCTGCTGTGAAAGGAAAACACTTTAATGCACCTGGGGAAGTGTCTCATGTGTGTAAGAGAAAACCGTTTCTGGTGGGACTTGGCCTATGGTAACTACTTAGAACAGCAAGTTCCACATTTCACTAACACAGTAACATCAGAAAGGTAGAAAAGCTGTTTACGTCTCACATGTATAAGGAAAAGATGCATAGGAAAAATGAATCATTTTACAGAAAGATAATCCATTTTGAGAGATCATAGGATTCCTGTTATTTGGCTTTAAAGAAAGTTCACACAGAACATTGAAAATTGAGGTTAGAAGTACTGACTGCAAAACCTTGCATGATCTGTCTCCAGAAATTCTTTGGTTTTATAGGTTTTGTGTATTTCACCTGGTATGAAAGCCAACAGTAGTGCCACGGTCAACTTCTGGTTAAAGTTCATGCCAAATCAGTACCTAGCTTAGTACACCATCCAAGGTCTCAAAGAGTTGCAGAATCTTCTCATTCACCTCCTTTTTACTCTGGCCCTGGGCCTCGTGGAGGAGAAAGTTTGACTAACGAAATCCTGGCAACTTCAGAGATTATTTCTGTTCCATCAGCCTGTCGTGTCTCCACACCTGCAGCTCACAGCAGCCAGCACTACCTTCTGTACTTTTTGTGTGCTCTGTACATCTTTGTACACTGGCTGTTACCTGGTAGCATGCTAAGTGTTGTGCCCTCCAGTTCCCTGGTTTTACATTTTTGACACTTTGACCTTTTCTCCTCTTTTTTTTTTTCCAGATTTTTTTCCATGATCACTTTAGTTCTCACCAAGTGTCTATCTTGTTCCCCTCTTCTAGAGTGGAGCAGTGGGGACACTTCAATTTTATTTGTTTCTGCAGTGGACAGGCTAACAGGTAATAGGAAAATCAAAACTACCAGGAACCGATGATGGACAGCTAGGCAGCAGTCAAAAAACAGGCTTATTTGATCTTGTGCTCCCTCTAGTACTTTCATTTAAAGCAGAGGGACAATTTGAAGATGCGGGATGCCCTACAAAATTTCAATACCTACAAGAATGTAGGTACTGTCTTTTATCAACTTTAGTGCAGTCTTTTTTTTTTTCATATCGTTATAGTGCCAGATTCTTAACTACTTGTATAAGCAGTATTCAAGAGTATCCAGATATGTTCTGGTAAGTTTTTGGCATTGCCATATTTAAGCACAGACAGTACATTAAGAATTCCTTTTTCATGCAACCATTAAAGCTGCACAAACACATTTCCTAAGTGTAACTGCTACTCAAAATGATCAATATATTGCACTTTTGGCCTCTTTAGATTCTATTTTTCAATATGTCAATATCTGAACACCAAGTTTTGATCAAACAAATTTTTCACACAAACAGTTTTTGCAAAGTTGATCTGCTATAAAATATTATCCTTCCTTGGTCATTATCATTGCTTACAGAATTGAAAGAAGACCTACCCCGATGTTTTAGTAATTGACAATTTATTTTTATTCAATGAACACTTTTTCCCTTCAGGAACTGCAGGCCAAACATTTCTAGACCAATTATACTGGTGCTACAACACAGCATGACAATAGGAGCTGGTTTCATCCTTAACTACAGAAAGGCTACTGCCTCTTCACATTGCTATATAGATGTAGGCTGCCTTTGATTCTTTGTTAAAGAGTGTCCTCTTTAAGTTACATATTGTTTGTCATGCAGGATCCTTTTGTCATGGTTTGTGACCACAGATTACAGTTTAAAGATTACTCAAGGAGATTACTGGACATCACCTGATGAAGGTAGCTCTGGTTTCAGCCCACCCTACACTGGGCACCAACTGTCTTTTTCCTGGATTGCTGATAACCAAAAAGTAAAATTATTAAAAAGAAAGTTGGTTCTGTCCTAGCTCAAACCAGGACAACTTTGAACAAATCTCCATAAAAAAAATTCTTACCGTGCTTCTGAGTAAAATGAATTATACACGCTTAATGCAGAAGATGTTGCCATAGTGTAAAATGGCTGCTTGTAAAGTACTTCAGATAGTACCAGTAATTTTAAATCTGCTGTTTTATCTTTTCAGTTTTTACAAGTTTTCTTTATAAGTTTATATATAGGATACAAATAATTGTGCCATTGAAGTGCTTCATCCAAAAAGCCATATGATAAGTCAAATGCTTTACTGAAGTCTAATTAAAATTACATCAGTATGTGAAACCTGCAGCCTCATTAAGAAGTCTGTTTGCCAGACTCTATTTTTCTGCCAGGGTTTGGGGTTTTTTTTGAGAAGCCCATGTTAATTGGAACTATCTGTCTTCTTTTGAATTCTTTGTTAACTGAGCTTTATACTGGCTATTCCGTACTTTGCCTGTGCCCAATGTCACATTGTTTTGTCGCATTTATTCTTTTAAAGTATTCAAAAACTACTAGCTTTACCCGCTTTATGTAAATGTCTGTGTTCCAAGACTTTCTGTATATGAACATTGATAGCGCATACAACTTCTTGACTTGTTCATTCAAAACTCTTTAATGCCAGTTTTCTTTTAGTAACTGAAGTTGAACCATCCTCCGACATTATCATTTGAATAGAAATCTACTCTTCAATACCATATGACATAACTACATCAGCTGCCATCTTCCCAAATGCACAGAACAAATATGTATATGTTTTAACGTTCCGAGTTCGTCACTAATTACGGTTAAAGCTGACATCTTCATCCCTTAAAAGGGTCTTCTCACTATTCAGGTCATTTTCTATATTTGAAAAAAACCTTTCATTTTCCTTATTTTAACTCTGTGGACCATATGTATATTTCCCGTATAACCTTTTACTTCCCACAGTAATTTTCTACAATTTCTAGCTTCCAGTGTACATGTACGATACTGCATTCCTTCTTCTGTTTCATAAACGTTTTGCTGGTAAACCACTCTGGCTTTTCAGCAAATGTATTCCTTAGTTGTGAGATTATGGCTTTGGGGGTATCTGGGCTAACATCCTTAAATGGTTTCCAACTGTCATTCTCCAATTTCAGATTAAATTCTTTCTCCCAACAGATTTACCTTACAACAGTATTCACCTTTATAAAATTAGCCCTTTCGTAAGTTTTGACTTAATTCTATTTGCACATAACAAGTGTGATCCAATCATTATCACTTACACCTAAGCTATGGCTAATTTTTAGTTCCGTGATCAATTCCTTTTCGTCTGTCAAGAAGAGGTCTGATATAGAATTCCCTTGTGTTGGATGCAACCCTTTTTGAGTTAGGAAATTGACATTTTAAATATTTTGAAATTCCAAGTACATTTTAACACTGACAGCATGAGACCTCCAGCACATGTCACTCAGATTGAAATTCACCGCAGTACAGCAGTGCTTAGCCTGTACGTTGTAGCTGGGTAAGGCATAGGTCATGCCATTCTCTAGTGTGATTTGATATCAGCTAAGTACCCTGTCAACTTCTGACTTATCCGTTAGAACATTGACCCATAAACATTCAAGATCATTTGCTTCCGATTGCCTTCAACTCAGAAACAGGTAATGCCATTTTTTAAGTGCTTTCTGTCCACTTGACCCTTCCAAAATAGATTATAACAATTGATTTTGACGTTCCAGTTTTCCAACCAGTTTTAGAAATAAAAACGAGGTCAAATCTGTGCTAAAAAATGACCTTTTGTGCTGGTGTCAAGTTTCCAACAGTAGAATAGAGGCTACTGGAAAATCTCTGCTCTTGGTATTCCTTAGCATCCCATTTATGGTTTCTCTTACCATTTTCACTTGCACTTACCAAAAGCTCATTGGTTCCTTCTCACGACTTCCATTTCTAAAAAGCTCCCAGACTCCCTAGCCCATCAGAAGCAGGTCCTTTGCCACAGTCAATTAAGCAGCAGGCCCTCGTCAACAGAAAGTGACAAAATTTTCCACAAACCAAACACCTGTGTGTTACGTCACTTACTTAGAGGTTAAGTCTAGCCTTTTCCGCTTGCTCTTTTCCATTGCTCAAAAGTCCTGGAGGATGTTGGAGAAGATCAGAGGCCCTGAAAGAAAAAACCTGCTCGCTGCACGTGTTCCTCTATAAGAGATTGCCCACAAACCTCCCTTTAACTATCGGTATGATACTGGCACTGATCCTTTGCTCGCCAACTTCAGAAACTTGCTCAGCTCCCAGACGTGCTCCCATTTGCGATACGCTCACTTGAGCTCCAAGAAAGCACGCGAAGACTTGCTGTTCGCCAGAGGACACGTTAATGCCGAACACCTGGAGCTGTGCCGGTTTCTCACAGCTTCCACTTTTTTCACGGCCTAAGTGGGACTCCGTGGCTCAGCTGGCCTGCAGGCCTCTGCCGGAACGGGGTCGCTGCCCTTGTTCCTCACGCCTCGGCTACCGGCCGCTGCACGCGCACGGAGCGCGGAGGTGCCCCTGCCCGGGCGGCCTCAAGGGGGCGGAGGGGCCTGACCACGCCGGGTTGGCGGGGGGGGGGGCGGTGAGGCGGGAGGGCCGCCCTCAGCACCGCTCCCAGCGCCGCCCGCGCCCGTCGCCATGGTGAAGCGGCGGGCGTCCCGGGGAGTCGCCTGGCTGCAGGCGGCGCCGCCGGGGCTGAGCCGGCTAGGGGAGCCGGGCCGTTGGCCCCACTTCTGCTCCCCGCGCGAGGGAGTAACGGAGCCGTTCAACGCCGGGTGCGGCGGCCGCGCCGCTGAAGACCTTGTCCAGCAGCCACGCCGCGAGTAGAGGTCCGTTCCCCTGGGAAGTGCGACTCACAGTTTTATACAATCCTGGGGGTTTTTTGGTTTGTTTTTTTTTTTTTTTTAGGAGGCTGAGACAGTATCAGAGCGAAGGGTTGCGGGTACACAGCGCATGGGGGTGGTTAACAGGTGAAGGGGAAAAAAAGAGTGTACCCACCCGGCTGGCGAAGGCCGGGAAGCGGCGGGGGGCGGCTGTCGTCCCGAGCGGGGGCCAGGGAGCCACAAGGCCGGCCGGAGGAGGAGGTTTAGAATGTGGGCCCAGCGCTACAAAACCGAGGGCTGGCTGGGGCTGTGACCTCGTCCAGGTTACCTGGAACAAATTATGTCTATCTTGCTGGCTATAGATTTTTAAAAATTACCGGGTTTTTGAACGAATCTGTTCAACGCTTTCAGTGTAATACAGCAGCGTGGCCGTGAGTCTGTCCTGTCACACTCTGGCATCCTTGTATTTGGTGAGATGCGAAGCAGCAGCAAATAGATCCACAAAGGCAGCTGGACATAGCCATGCCTGCTTCCCTTTCTGGGAAGCCCTCAGCCTCCACTTAGGTTTACTCACGCCACAGAAAACATGTGGGAAGAGCGAGGTGGCGGTGAACAGGTTTCCTAAAGAAAGGTGTTTTACCGTTAGTTGGCATTTTACCTTTAGCTTCAACGGACATTGGAGCGATTCCAGCCTGTGGGGATATTCCCTTGATCATGTGACTAAATATAGCACTTCTTCAGAAACAAACTGCACTGCCTTCTCTCCTTGAATTCCGTGGGTCTTCGATTAAGCAAATGAGGCAGGGCTTGGGCCTTATAGTAAAGGAGTAAGATGTAAAGGGGTCAGCAGTGTTTAAATGATCAGCAAAGAAATTCATGTGAATGTAATAGCACACATCTCAGAAAAATGTGTTGCTGATACCTTCTGTCATATGTCGCTGGTTGTCATTTACCTCTAAAGCTTACAGTTGCCTTGGAAATGAAGGAAAACCACCATCCATCTCACTGTGAAACCAACCTTCCACCTTTAAAGTAAAAATTAAATTTTTGTTGTTATGAAGCAGATTTTTTTTCTATTCCCAAGCTTTGAGTTTGAAGTAGGAGTCAGGGCAGTAGTTTTAATCCCTGAGAGGCAGTAAGGGACTCAGAAAAATCTCTGTGTATGTGCCTCATGTTAGTGTGAGACCTGTGTGCATGCCAGCCTGTCTTATTGCATACTCAATTTCTGTGAGGTGGGAACGTGGAGCACATGGGCCAACAAGGAGCTATTGTGTGCTCCAGCCAGGTGCCATGTGCGACCTGGAGCCCAAGACCTGTGAAGTGCCACAAAGTGCACCTACCCGTCAATAGCTTTTCATGGTTGCAATGGCTCTGCCAGGGCCTCCCTTCAGCTGCTTACTGCTGCATTTTCTGCCCCATAGCTGCAGATGGTTAGCTCTTCTGCTTTGCCAAATTCAACAGCTGCCAGTAAGATATAGTCTGTTTGATTTTTCTCACCTAATACCTCAAAACTAAGAGGCTTGTAGAAAGATTTGCATCTTTTCTGGGCTTCAATATTGTTGTTCCCATGTTTAATTACTGTTTCTCACTGAATAGCATCTTCCTAAAAAGGTATTTTCCTTTCTGTATTGCTTTTGGATGCAAACCTGTCATTCTCTATAAAAAGTATAATCTTTTATAGTGATGAATTGCCCATATGTTTTTATTCTATTGATTTTTTCCATGACACGTGTGTGTAAAATGTTGCTGCCTCCGATTGCAGATTAGTTTATTAATAAATAATATTCTTTTTCTTTCTGTAACAGATGTTATGCTTAGTACTAAGCCCTAAAAGAATGACTTAGGGGAAATATTATACCCTGTCATCTTTTAAACCTATAATTATCTTTGTTATTTCATTCTAAGTAACACAAATTTAAAAATTATTTCACTTTAACTATAGCAAAATACTTCATCAATGAAAAGGCTTTTGATCCCAGAAAAGCTAATATATAAAATATCTGCTAGTCTGATGCTGATCATTCAGTATCAGGTTGATTCGTATCTAACATTTATTTCCCATAAAATAAATTTTCTTTCACTAAATATAGCAAATAGTTAAAACCTTCCCCCCCTCTTATTATATTCTATTTTCCCATCCCTATTAAAAGTTTGTGCCTTGAGGCCTACCAGCAGGGCATGCAATACCTACATTAAACCAAATTTAAAAGTAAGGGTGCTCCTGCTGCTAACGTCCTCAGATCACAGACATGCAAAATGAAGGAACTGGCAGCTGAAACTTTAATGGTAGGAAGTGCAGACTGAATACTTGGGGAAAAAACACAGTAGCTCTATATGACAAAAAAGTCCTATTAGCATTTATGTACTTCAAAATGATGAGCTAGACGGTTCTACACAACTGTGGGGCTTTTGGCTTTCATTTAAAGTAAAACCCTGTGTTGTAAGTATAGCATTACTTACATTTTTTATTCAAAGGATTGTTACTATTACAATTATGTATTATTTTGAACGTTAATACAGTGCCTGTTGTTGCATTGCACACTGCACGTTCAGTTGTTTCTCCACCTTATGTCTTAGCTTAAAATATTATTAATACTTGAACCTAGATAGCTCGAGGAAGCTCAGGGAATCACATGCAAGGTTACTGAATCAGTTGTCCCTGTGCAAATCAAAAGCACTCCAGTGAAAGACAGAAAACCATTGAAAGTAAGATCATGACTCTTCCTACGCATTATGTCCTACTGAAGTAATACTGAGGCCTGAAAAGATTAGTGTGGAACTGGAGTCCAGTTTTACACATAATGCACTGGAAATAAAAGACAGTTGACTGGGAAGCAGCACGAGAAGGATAAAAAACTACATCAAGTGTTGCTTTTGTTTGTTTGTTTTAGTTAAAATGAATGTGTTGCCTCAAGCGGTCCTACAAAGCCCAGGAGAGCATCCCAGGTTCATAGAGCAGACTGTTTGCCCCTCATTAGACTTTGCAAGGTATGTACCTCTTTTCTTTCAGAGTATCATTTTTACTGTGAATAGCTTGAATCAGCTGTGCTGAAGTGACAAATTATGTTTGCTTTTTTGCAATATTTAAAACTGCAAAAATCAGAGGCAAGGAAATTATCGCTGAGGAAAGTTTCATAATTAAAAGGGAAGAAAAAAACAAAATAGGAAATTTGTTCTGTGTAAGGTAAATATTTCATCCTAATTTTCAAAACCCCTTCAAGAGCTGTAGGAAGTTATTTTCATTTAGCATTGATAAGAATGTAGGTCATTGAAAATGCACTTATTTGGATGAAAAAACAAGATATTTTTTTTTATTCAAGCACTAAACATTTTCACATCTCTCAAAATATAATTAATAAAACCAGCTTGAAAAATATTATCCTGTACTTAGTAACTGAGAGAGTTAACAACAGTGACACAATACTTTCAAGCCATCTTCTTCTAGGACATGCCTACATCGCTTTCCGTTCAGTTGCTCTCAACTTCTCCTCTTAATTACTTGTACCCATACATTTTTGTATCCCTCAGTGCATACTGGTCTCTCAGTTACTACTCTGCCCCACTATGCTCTTTTCCTGGAATTGCATCATTCTTCTTCCTCCTCTTCTTTTTTTTTTTTCTATTTTATTCTTCTTTTTTTTCTTCCCCAATCCTAACATTCCCCTTAGCCTTTGGCTGAAATGTCTGGGTTATCTCAGAGTTCAGCAGCTGCATGTCCATGTCTAAAAGTAGTAAGGATCTAGAAACATGGAATCCTGGGGCCCTGTCTTTCTGATGGGCTCATCCTGATAGGTATCCTTCCACACACTGAGAAAATAAGGACATGCAGTGATGTCTTACAATTTTATCGTTGTTTTAATCTTTGATGACTGGAGCCATGTTCTGCAGCTATCACTTTTTCCAGTAACTGCGTTGCTGGAGATCTCACCCCAGAGGTAGGAGGCTTTTTTCTTCCCTTTACTTGGGGAGATTCGTGTTCAAGAAGATCATTCTGCAGCAGTCTTATAGAAGTTGTGCCTATTTGCAGACAAAAAAATTGTGATTCTGCAGTGGTCTAGACCATGCTGCAGATGCCTAGCAATTAAAGCAAGACAAGCTCTGCCATTTTCTTTGATAGCAAATTTTGAGAAAACTGGAGTCTGAGTTAGCACAATAGGCAGTAGAGATAAAAAGTTATGTGAGAATCAGTTTGGTCCTTTGTTTTGTTCTTTGACTAAAAAGCCAGATGTATTTATCATGAAGTTTATTTCTACAAAAAAATCAGTAGCTATTTTTTTTACTGTGTGGACTAGTAACAGAAACAGGTTCAGGAACATATGGTGTAAAATGTTAACTGTGGGATAGGTGTCCATTGAATTAAAATACATTTGTTTTTAATGAGTGAGTGATTTAAAATTAAATAGGTGCCAATTTACAGGTGAAGTAGACTTTTTTACAAACTATTTATGAAATATAGAGAGTCATCACGTAAACACTGGAAAAATAAGGCTAAAATAGTTCAGAAAGAGCAAGTGACAACTTCTGGAAGAAAAGAAACAACACCTCTTAGCCAGTGTCATCCTCACCTCATTTCTCTGTTAAGAAACAACGTCCATTCCAAGTCACAGTCTCAGTTCTTCACATAAATTACTTTTATTGTATTTAACTCTCATTGCATATAACAAGTCATTTAAAATAATGATTATTTGAGTTGATGGAATTTTCTACTGTGTATTTTTTCCTATGTATCATCTGCCTGTCTTTTCTGTGTTATTGCTACATTAACATCTTTGATAATAACAGCCAGGATGAGAAAAGTATTTATTATTTTTAGAAACTTAAAAAGTCTTTGTGATGTATGACCATGTTTGTAGTTGCATCACTCCAATACAGGGTATTGCAGAACTTATGTAAACAGTCATTCGTTTGCAAGTTGTTCCTTTTGGTTTTTTTTTTCCCCTTAGCTGTAGTTTTCTTTAAGTTACAGGACGTTACCAATCAGAACTCAGAGATTTATACCTTGACTATAAGGCAGGTGACATTTTAAATTGTATATGTTTCCAGGGGCTTTTCTCCTGATTGTTTTTTGTTAAAATACCTTTGAGAAGATAATGAGAAGGCATCAGGCTTTCCTTTGTTCCAATTCGAGATGATATTTAACTGCAATGTAGATTAAACTGCAACAAGCTGGTAATGATGCCTAGGAATTTGCTTGTTGTAGTTGACTGTTTCAGTTTGGGGGTTTGGACTCCTCACTTCCTCTCCCACCCCACATCTGGTGTGTTCTCTACGTGCTACTGAAGTGCAGAAACCTCATTTTTGTAGTCTTAAAGTACAAAAGTCAGCCAGGGGGTTTTGTGTTGTATACTGAATACCTCATCTTTAATTACGTAGAGATACTATTTTCATTTTTTCTATCACCTCATATAAACCTATTGTATCTTTAAATATGTTATACATCAGTTTAAAAGATATAATAATTATCTCCATTATCCTAATGGCATTATGGCTCTTCCTAAATTGTGACTATTTTGGCGTGGAAATGTTGATATTGACTAAATTTTAGTATTGATTATAACTGAATTTTTATGGCAATATCCATAAGGTGTACATTTTGCATGGTCAGCAGCAACTCACATGGATTGTGTTAGGTGCAGCTGGAAAGCAGAAGCCTCTGTTGGTGCAGCTCAGTTGCAGTAAATTCTGGAACAAATTTAAATGCCCTATTTGTGCCGGAAGTTTTCACCATTACACTGTTTTAAACACAGACATGTCAAAATATCTCTACATTGCTTAGCTATTTTGCTTTCATTTAAATGAAAGTTCATGAAGTGTCTTTGGTATTCTCAGAGCAATAAGGAGCATGACGCTTATATTAGCTAACATTATGAAAAGAATTTGCTCTCATCCCTGTAATGAAAGACAGAAGTGCAATACAGACAGAGAAAGAGGAAAGTAATAGATTTATGTGGAACACTAATGTTGAATTTCTTTTATCTTTGAATGATTAACTAGACAATCTTTATGCTCTTTTAAAGAATAAAAATAAAATCACATTACTAAAGATAATATCCTCTACAGTCAGGATATCAGAATCTATTTAAATACATTCTATGGTCAGTAAGTGCATGTTGTCCTTCAAAATTCAAGGCATCTCTTGTGCTTTAGAGTGAGACGCAAAGAGATGATGGCACAAGTGAAAGGTGAAATTACATACAGTTCAAATTTTAAAATTAGATCCCTGCATCCTGAAATTTGGTGTTTATTTTAATGCCCTCTGGATTACCCCCTTAGTGGACCACCTTTTGCAACACACTGCTCAAACTGTGGAAAACTGGGAGCAGTATTAAAAGTCTGCATTGCACTAAGGAAAACATTTTTAGTTGGGGTTAAGATTTTTTTTGTTGATTTTCTTTTTCTTTGATTTTGAAAACATTAAATACAAAATAGGCTGGACCACTCTGGTCATACTGATAATGCAAAAATGTAAGGGCTCTTGTTTAGAAAACAGTTTAAATATGGATAGCTTAATCAATTATTATTGATTTATCTAATGCAAAATTTCTTTTAGTTTTGACAGAAATATCAGATAACCAGGTCCCTGAAAGCTAAAACCAACTCTGATTTTTTTGAGAAATAAAGATTTGAAATAGCTACAGACCAAAAAATAAAAAAAGGTATTTGTATGTGTTTACAGAATGTCTTATATATTAATTTGTCAATATTTCAGTATTTAGCTCTACTTGGCAATGCTGATATATTATACATGCTGCAGAAGTCTATGTTAGCACCTCACAATGTTTCTTTTAATTTTTTTCATTTACATTTAGGATTCATTTGATCAAAGACAAAGATGGCATAGATGATTATTTGGTGAAAAATATCAAAGGGTTGTCAAAACAAGAAGCTGCTGCGTAAGTTGGCTTTTTTGAGGCATTTTAACATCCATAAGTTTATTGTTTCCTTTGTTTCTAGTAATCATAATAATTTAAATTTAAAGTTCTTTAGGCCCTACCCTTTTTAATGGAACTTGGTATTTAAAAATTGAAGTTGATATTAAATAATGATGGTTCATTTCTCCTGATCTTAAATATATCAAAGCATTTAACTCCTTGGTTTTACTAATTTGTATATTTATCAAAGTATTATATCACATCTGTAACATTATTGTTAAGATAGTGTCAGTAATTGATATTGTGTTTCTTTTTTTTTGGTTTTCTTTTTTTTTTTTTTCTGAACCTCTGTGAAATATCTCCTCTGGGGTGAAAGCTTAGTATACTGACACACAAGTTCTTGTAATTTTGAACTATTATTTAGCCAAGCCCAAGTGCTGACTTCTGCGGTGAAGCATTTAATACACCATTAGTTATTTAAAAACCCAATGAATGAAAGAAATCTAGATAACTTCTGATTTCTTACAGCCGAGATATTTACATTTAGAAGTTACAAGAGACGACGACTGACTTACTCTTCTGGAGTCTTTTAACAGATCTGGGGTTCAGCACCATCAAAATTAATGAAAGAATTGTAAAAAAACTGAATTACTGGTTGCTTAAGTGAGATGATTTATTTATTTCAATATTTAAATAATAAAAAGATGCATATACAAGGGCTCTAGGCACCTTAACAATTAATATTGCAAGATCACTCTTGCAGCATAAAACATTCTCTGAATCAGGCAGGAATTTTACCGGCTAGTTTCTTACAAAACATGCTTCTTTTCTCCTTCCTGGTCTAAGAATGTGCCTGCAAACCTTCCCTAAAAACTTTCAAATGAAAAATTACCAAATTTGAGTTGAGGGAGAATAACTTTAGCTGTGTCTAAAACCATACCATATAATACTCATCAGCAGACACACTTTTCTTCTCTGATACATGTCCAATTCGCCTTTATTTTCACAATAGCAACATGATAAAGCTAGTAAGTGTTCTGACTGTCAGCACAGAGATTGCAGTGTATCTGGTCTGATGATCTAGGAGAGCAATCTGTTTAAAGCAAACTCATACCCCACTGCTTTCGTTTGAATTAAGGCTGGGTGCAAAAATGATGGACTTAAGATTAGTTCAATGATGACATCGGGCAGGACCTTCCCAATATGGCACCCTAGGGTTTGCAAAGTTGAATTTGTTCCTTTGTTTCTGTAAGAGGAACTCTGTTATCATGGTCACAGTCTGTAGTAGAGAGCAGCCTGAAGTGAGAGGAAAGCAAGTTAGGTGAGGCAGTAGGAAGTGCCATGTTTCTGTTCTGTGAGTACACGTTGTTGATGTGGGACAGTTATCTTTGATCATGTTGTCGTACTAATCGTGCTAGGTGTCATAGCTGATTTAAATATTCCCTGCTTAAATAGAAGGAAATGAAGATTAGTCTGACACATTCTGCATGAGCCGGACCAACATAAGGAACAGATCCTTCCCAAGCAAATGCTGTGTTGACAGAGGTCTTATCCCCTGAATTAAGGGTGCTGTAGTTGCTCTGTGAGGGAGGAAGAAGTATCAGACCTCAGGGAGCAAGCACAGAAATAAGTACATTCACTTACTGTCACCTTAGTTCCATACCAGCTCTGCAGTGTTACTGTAGTCGTTATGCTACGACCGTTGTTGGCAGACTGACTTGCCTTCCCAGTGAGCTGTTTCAGTCTTTAGCCCCAGTGGATTTCCACAGTACACACACCATGCTGGGGACAGCAGTGTTCTCTCTGTGATTACACAGGAAGTCACTGCTATTTCAGGAAGGCCTTGGGGCTTCAAAGTGCATTTTACAGCTCTGATTTGATCAGGTCAGCCTTTTACTGCTATTAAAAAAAAAACCAAACCACAAACAAACAAAACAAAACAAAAAACCCAACCCCAAACCCCCTCCTATATAATTTTCTTTTTGTATCCAAACCCTGAGTCTGGAGGTTGTGGAAAACGAAACCAGCAAGGAAATCCACAATGAAGTGGAATTTTATTATCTGTTCTGCAATACCTACACAAAGTGGGCTGTTTGTTTAGTTATTTAGTGTTTTGTAATATGCTGGAAGTTATCAAAGCGTCTTAGAAGATTAAACTAAAATATTGTATGTATTCTGGTTTATTTCTATGGAGATTTTTACGTGCATCTTCTAAACAATTACATTAATATTCTGTGTATATAATTATTCTCAGAATTTTATTTTTTATAATAGCTCAGCATTTACAAAATTTCTATAATATGTAATTTTCTAATGCTGTTCCATAAACCAGATACAATCATTTGAGTGCAAACAAATGGTAAGAAACTAGAAGCTACACAGTTATATTAGTACTAGGCTAATCTAGTTAGAAAAAACTAAATACATCAACTGTAATGCCATATCTGTAAATAATCTTACTGAAATCAGTGTTATGCTTTGTATGTCTCAGCAGACAACAGATGTTTTTATTTTAAAAAGTGTAAGAAATGGCTTATAATATGCTGTGTAGTTTTTTAAAATATTGTTTCAATTCCAGAAGTAGGTTGTTGCACTTCTTTCTAAAAGGATGGGATATCTTTATTTTGCCACCTAAATATCTGTACTTTTGTTTAATATGGAGGTTAGCTTAATAAGTTAGCCATTATTTTGTCAAGACAAATTCTTGTAGACACACTCCTGCTTAATATTAAACACCCTTTAGTTTTTACAGTGCGTATTAGGCTGATAACAAATTTATTACCTCCTAAATAAAGGAATGTATGGGTAGTATCACATTTATAGAAACAAGGAACGTTCTTTAAAATGGTTCCCTAAAATTGTATCCTACACAATACTCTTTAAAATTAAGATAAACTTGTTTCTTCATAGTTGAAGGAAAAAAAGGTGGCAGTTATCTTTCTATTATACAGTATTGTACTCTGTTCCAAACTTCAGCAAATAAGAATTCCTTTAAATGTGCCTATGTTATAATCTAATTTTTCTGTGGAAAAACGTGGAGATGTTTTTTGGTTTTTTTCTTTCTAGTAATTTTTTGTCCCAGGGTGATATGATAGAGAGAAAGAAAAAACAGTGCTTAAGAAAGATAGTACTTTAATTATATTAAAACAGGATATTGCTTTGGTTTTTTCATTGATTTTGTTTTGCCTCCTTCTCCAAGACTTTAACTTGAAATAAGAAGTGATTGGGGTGTAAAAAGCTGGAAACAGGAAAAAAGTAAATATTCCCATTAATGCATAATGTGACTGCTTTCTTGCAAGAGAATTAGGCGTTTGTAAGCTTATGAAGAGGTTGTCTGACTCCATTGGCCTTTGGTGTGCTTTCCCCAATACTTTCTGTTCTTGGTCTTGACTCACCAAATCGTTAATGGCTCAAAGTCAGGTTGCAGTAAAAATTAAAAATTGTCCTTACGACTGATCAAAAAGTCAAAAAGTTCATGATGAACTATGAAGTAAGGCATTTTTCATCAAGATATTGATTCCAGGGTTGAATCTTCAAATGAGATTGGAGCCTAGAATGGACCAGAATTCGACACTGTCATTCCTGTTTCCTGATCTTTTTGCCAGCACCAGAAATATCAAGTAACAGTTCTCTCCTCTTCATACAAATGAAAATTGTCCAAAGATGACCATATCATCAAAAAAGAGTTAAGGACTAGAAAGAGAGACTCTGAGATCTTTTTGATGAGAGGAACAGCTTTGTTTAGTAGTAACAAAAAAAATATTACATTAGCGATTTTACTAGATGTATCTCTGTGAATTGGATGCTGGAGTTCTGGTGTCCTCACTCAAGACTCATTGGTAGTCAGATGACATCTAAATTATTATACAGAAACAGTATGGGGTGACCTGGCTATGCAGAAGATTTTTATTTGTATTTTCTGTCTTGTGATTGGTGGATCAGCGTGTTGTGGAAAGCTTGCCTTGAAAAATTTGTGTCAGTAAAGATATGCTCTGGTATGACTTTTTCAGGCAGGAGACAAGATTATCTTGTATGCATTGAATCAGATGGTTTTGAGATACAGTGAGTTGTTCTTAGAATTCACCAGAAGGCTGGTCCACTTCAAGATTATCTGGAACACAAAAAGGCAAAGGCTTACATTCTCAGGTGGGCTGTCACCCCCAGAGCAGTCGCCAGCCGTCTCAGCTAATACTGGGAAGATCAATCATTAAACTACTTTGCAGATTGTATGCTGAAAACTGGAATATAATATTTTTGCTCTAGGAGTGATGACTGGTGAATATAGTAGCAACCCTTCCTTCCATAAACCTTTGTCCTTCTCTGCAAAAAGAGCAAAGGGATTTTCACCTAACTGTAACTGATCCAGAGGACTAGGTTAACCACCACATATAATTAATGGAAATAATTAAGCGTAAGTAATTTGTTTAGTTGAGCCCCATATTTTAGGATTCAGACAACTGCTTTAGTATAAAGCGAAATGTACTTTTGAAACACCTATTTCTCTCCATTGCTTGTATAGAGAGCTTAGGATGACCACCTCAGATGCAGACGTGTACATTGACTGCTCAATCCCACACTGACGAACTATTGAGTTTTGAAAGCTGTAAAAAGAGTCAGGTGGAAGTCTTGGAGAGTTGCATTCACTAATTTCTGAGGCAGCATTTCTAAAGAAGCTGGCAAGTCCAGGACAAAAGTGACCTGGCATCCATTTTAGATCTTCTCTTAGTGCCATCTGATAGAAGATTATATTTCCATTCTTCAGTGAGAGAATTAAAAGGGACAAAATATTAGCTACCCTCCCCCTCCAAGTTTCTGCTATTTTCAGTGTCAATATCAGCTAGGTAGAGTTAAGGAAAGAAGATATTAGAAAATTAATGAGGGATTAAGTGTTAGTGCTCAAGATAAGCTTGTGGAAATAAAAGATTTCTTTCTTACTTCTTTACTTCTTCCACCTTCTCTTCCATCCATCCCTCAATATTCAACCCCATCTGTCCTCCCAAGACTAAAGAGGTAGAAGCTTCCTCATCTGACTAGAGGCCAGGATGATCTGGAGAGTCCACTAAGGGAGAAGGGGGCTTATGGGCTGATGGAGAAGAGAAGACCTATCTATTTTCATCATAGCCATAACCAACCAAGTCCTACTATTAAACTGGGCTTCTTGTGATCTTGTCCTCTGTTTAGAAGTTATTTAAATCATGAGAGTTTTGGTACTCAGTTTTAAATTTATTTGTTTTCTCTACTTGTCCTTATTCTAGTCTTTTGTGTTGATGGGCCAGTTCTTTAAGGAAGCTAAATACAAATAGCAGATTGGGGTTTTGATTAATCCAGATCTTACAGTGGCTCTCACCTCTACCAAACAGATTAGTAAGGTGACTTCATAGGTGACCTATGAAATCTTTTACTTAATAAATAGATTAGGATCTTTTTTCATTGAAAGTTTATCATAGAATGGTAGGGGTTGGAAAGGACCTCTAGAGATCATCTAGTCCAACCCCTCTGCTAAAGCAGGTTAGCCTAGAGCAGGTTGCACAGGAATGCATCCAGGCGGGTTTTGAATATCTCCAGAGAAGGAGACTCCACAACCTCTCTGGGCAGCCTGTTCCAGTGCTCTGTCACCCTCACAGTAAAGAAGTTCCTCCTCATGTTCAGGTGGAACTTCCTGTGTTCCAGTTTGTGCCCATTGCCCCTTGTCCTGTCGCTGGGCACCACTGAGAAGAGTCTGA
>VZSC01013768.1:0-37207 GCA_013398225.1 Steatornis caripensis | reverse complement strand
CTGGGAGTCCTGAGGGCCAGTCCTAGCAGTGAACACTGAAGCAAAGAAGGTATTCAGTAACTCTGCCTTCTCTGTGTCCAGTGTCACCAGGTCACCACCTCGTTCAGCAGCGGGCCCACATTTTCCCTAGTCTTCCTTATCATATCACCATGTTTTCTTTTTCACAACCTGAAATCTTTACTGGGGCTTCCCAATTTGAACATGCATAATTTAGGCTTGGGAATTTTGTGTTGCAAGGTGGATTTGAACATTTGTGTGTTGTGGAGTGAGGCTCTCAAAGGACAGGGGAGGGGCACTGCCAAGAATAAGGTTTAGGAAAAATATCTTGTTGGTGTGGAGTTAAGGCAAGGAAGGAGGAGGGGCAACTGCTATTACTAGGACGCTTGGAAAAGGCAATTTCAGACAGACTGAAAAGGTGCAGATTCTGCTATTCTCTTGTATTTCAGTCGTTGACTGCAGAGTACTTGGTTCTAGTGATGCACAGATTTGAGCTGCTTCCATTTCTTCTGTGTATAATGCTATGAAGACAGAGGGAGAGAGGAGAGCTCAAGGCAGCTGAAGAAGGACATAGCAGCAAAAGGAGAAAGAAGGAAACTGTTCTTTCCCTTTTGTATTCAGATCCTAGCAAGATTTTGCTGTTCTTGCAGATGTCAGTCTTTGGATATGACCTGTGAGCACCTTATGACCTTCTTTGTTCACATTACTCTGGTTGAGAAATGATGGAATGTTGTGTCAACTCGTTTACATTTTATGAGGATATTTCTTAACTTTTAAATGCTAAAAACTATGGAAAAGGATAAATCAGAACTGAAGAAATGCATCCTTTCACAGAAAAAGAAATTTTAAATTAAGGCACTCTATCCCAAGCTCCCTGCTGATGTGATGCTTGTGGAAAGGGAGATGGCACAAGTTACTTACTGAGCTAGATGATAAAATTTAAATTTCTTTCACAATATTATTTAAATATGTATTTTTTTCTGTCTGAATAATTCCTGACAATCTTGCTTGCCATGACCAGGATTCAATGTTTATTAAACAACTTTCAAAAAGAGATTTTAGTACTTAGAGGCACACATTCTTTTTGGTCAAGTGAATGATCTCTGTGAATTTCAGGCCTGATAAACATATTGTTTAGTGTAATTAGGCAGTGATCTAAAGAATAGAGCTGTGTGGGAAGTGAAGGGTTTGCCTTTCCTAAAGAAACTTCTCTGTGCATTTGTGTAATGTGAAAGGTTTTTCTTGAAAAGGTTAAAAAAAGTTCTAATCAACTTCTGTACATTATGTAGAACTTCATTTTCTAAACTCTGCAAAAGAAAGTTTCATATTTAATGGGAAATCATGAATTATTCCATTTATTATCTACTTCCTCCTTTCAAAGACATGATCTGGATAAAAGGCGGGGTGAATAATTTCAAAAAATACAATACATTTTTAATGGGAAGGTGCAAACTACAGATTCTCATGACTATTAGCAAGTATAGAGGAAACAGAATTTTACTTGCAAAAACTCATCAAAATCTTGCAAAGATAAAATACATGACATACTTTAATAAAGAAGAACACAGTGAGCTGAAGTTTTTCTTTTTTTATGTAACTTGTTGTTTTTACTAAGTTTGGTCTTATGGTTTTCTAGTGCTTTCATTTCTCAATAGTTCAACAATATTTAGTACTGAAGATCATGTATAAGCAATACACAACTGAATTCTATTTTTAAAATACTCCATAAAGGTGAAGCATCTCTAACGTACAAAAAGAGTCTGAAATAAAGACAGTCTAATTTGCCTTGGTACAATCATGACTTTCTAATAATTCTCACAGTGAATCCTTCTGAATTGTGTAAAATCCTCTCTTTTCTTTTCCTCTTAACCTCTATGTGGTCTATTTGTCCTTAGACTACTGAGTAAGTTCTACTGGGGACTTGAATGAGATATCATAAACAGAAGCAAAAATACTGTGGGAATAGTTCACAGCAATACTTTACTAAATGCATAGCCTTGTACAGGGTTTTATGACAATTCATAGCATCAGCTTGAGAAGATACAGAAAGTAAATAATTATGATTGTCTTTTACTAAAGATAAATTTGCACACTGTGAAAGTAACTTGCAGAGAAATGTAATGACTTCTCTGGTATCATGCAAGTCAAATGGGAAGTGTTCCAAACTCAGATGTTTCTAGCTCTCAGTTCATTAGGTCAGCTCTGAAATAAAAGTTGAGAAATGCTTCATTTTGAAAAATAATAGTCTGTAAAATATGGTTGGAATTACTTTTTGTTAATGAACGTAATTAGTTTAGAAAGAAAAGCAGAAACATTAATGAAGATAATGGTTTTTTTCTGATTATGCTTGAAATAATCACAGGTGTGTGTGCTCTTGTATAAAGAACATTTTTATAAAGGTAGCACTTTTATCTTTATTTTTAGTGCTTTCTTTGCATTTATGTTTAGGGACAGAATGTTCCAAAAGTTTGTTGCTAAATTTATATTTCCATTTTCTGGTTAGTGAGGATTCTTAATTATTACAGTACTTACATTCATTTCAAAATACTTTTTCTGCGTCATCCTTTGATGTTTATAATTGATTAATTTTTCATTTTATGTAGTATTAAAGTGGCAATCTAGCTTTGAACAAAAGGAAGCGAGTTCAATATCTGTGTTCCTTGCGGGATCCTACCGACAGGTTGTGCATCCACATTTGATTGCATGATTTAGTTTAAAGTGAGGTTTGATAACAGTCAGAGACTGTGAGGCAGTAGATGAAAAATAGTGCATTGCTTATGCTGAAAGTTATTGTACCTATATATATGGTATAAAGGAGCCATTTTTATTTTTGACATACTTTAATTTCACCTTTCTATTAATAGTTCTGAATACACAGCTCCATAAACCCCTTCTTATTTAAAAAAAACCTGAATTGTTACAGAAGTCAATTTCAAGTAGGTGTTCTTCCCTCTCCTGGTATGTACAAATTGTCGCGCAATATTTTTTATTTACTATTTAGAGTAGGGAAGTCTTTTTGTAACATTTAGGGGTTTGGTGGATTTTATGCTTTTTGTATTAGGACATTAGCTATTTCAGCTTTATAATTTGGAATTAAAAAGCGTGCACTCCACCCCAATATAATTTAATTCTCAGCCTTATTCATCAAAAATTCTGATGTGTAAGCTAGCCGTCTACTACTACTTAATGGCATTTACTGTACTTTCTTATCTTTCTTTAATGAGGTTACTATAGTCTACAATTTAACGTGTTACCATCCAGTAAATATTTCATTAAAAGAAAAGTATTTAAACGGACAGTCTTTAAACTAGGATTAAAGAGGGCTGTGTCCTGATTCAGTTAAATAGCTTTGTATCAGTAGCAGTATGTGGTGAAAATGTGTTGAGTACCTTGATCAACTGAGGGCTTGACTTACCAAAGTACTTATGTATATAAATTTTCACACTGAACTCAAGTACTCAGACAACTCGGATGTATTTTCAAGTTAGCTATGTACCTAGCTTTGGTGGATTGCAGCCCAGGCACACATCAGTGTGGGTTTCAACAGTGTGAGTACATGGGTTTACACCACTGTAACCAAATCACTGACTGCGATAGTCAAATCTTCAGCTTCCATATTTACCATCTATTCGCATTAGTGCTTTTTGTCTTCAACAATGCCCTGCAGAAGCGTTAACTATGTTTTAGATGTGGGTCACTAATGGTCTTGCAAAACCGTTACATTTTTTGGCTGTCCAGCTATAACAAAATAATAATTCCTCTTTCAATTCTTAGGCAGAGCAGCCTGAAGTTCTAAAAATCTTACAGCGTGATTGGGTTTTTTAGTGTTTTGTATAGTATATTTGTTTTTACACAATGCATATATTTTTCAAATTTTAGTGAGGAAATTCTGATGTCTCCTTTTTTTGTGTTGTGTTTGTTTGCATATAGGTTAAACACAAAGTAGCTCAGTATTCATGTACTTGATGAAATTTGAATTTTCTTGTAGATTTATAGATGGGAAATGGCAGGGGGGAAGTAAAATGTACTTGTTAAAATAAACTTAAGCAAAAATATCTTGATTATTTTTCATGATTGTGTGATCCTTATCTAAGGCATTTATATCAGTCATTGACTTGCCAACTCCAGAAGGAAATCCCAAGTGGATGAAACGTATTTGAATACAGTTTTTAAACATTATAATAATTGGTAGAGTAGTTAGTTTACACTGGAAGTACACTTTAGTATTTTATATACTATTGTTGTTTCATTCGTGCCATTTTGTGCTTTACAGAATGGGATTGCTACAGTATACTTGGAACCAGCAGCTGGCATTAACCTATAATAGTAGTTAAATCCTGCAAAATCTAAAGATATGAACCCTGATATTAAAAAAAAAAAATCTGTCATCTGAAAAGAGTAGACTTTTGCACTTCTTTTGCATGTCTGTAATTGACCACACCAGACAGGAGGCACGGAGAATTAATCTCATTATAAATAATTTTGTTACACTATACTGACAATTTTTATTATTTCGAACACTAGTACCAGCCTCTTGGCCTCTTAGTTTCTTTTTTCGTTTCAGTGTAAAGGGTAGAATGCAAATAGCCTTGTTGTGCAGGATTTTAAGTTAAAAGGAATGTAATATGGTACCATCCTGGTCTCCCAGCATTGCTTAAGAGTCTTGTAAAAGTACAATACCATAACATAGGAAGGTCCTTGAGATTGCAACAACAGTGTACTTTCATTAGCCTCACTGAGGGTTGGTATTTACGATTTTTGCGCTGGTGAAGGCGCATTAGAATCAGGTTTCTGTGATTTCTGAGCATGGCTCTAGATCGTTTTAGAGTAACAATGATAATAATAAAAGAAATCCGTATAAGAAAATTATATAAGTAGCTGTATAGTTTAGGAAAAGTAGAATGCCCATAGCAATATCCAGGTACACTTAAAAGCGCAGTGTCAACAGTAGCAGTGCCTTTTCAAGCTCGTGGATCCATATTCAGTAAATAGCTGCTTCTTACCCATGTGATATTATACTACATGAAATCATCATCTGTAACATGGTACCGCTAAAATGGCAACTTTAATTTTTGATGGTTATTTATTTGGTGCTAAAAATTCTTCTGACATCCCCTGCCCCCACCCCGTGACACACACACACACAGAAGAGCCTCATGCGTAAAATACTGCAGCGCAGTAACTGCTGATGTGGGACAAATGCATGATACCCAATGGGATCCACTAAGTGGACTTCATTTCACTGTCTTACGCAACCTTTGTAAATAAACATGGAACAATGTTAACAGGGTTTCAGTAATGACAGAGATGAGCGTAGAGTCAGAGGAGCAGTGGATTCTCAGCACCGTGTGTATTTGCGTTAAGCATTAAGGTTTTCATCTGTTGAATTTCACAGATTAAACAAAAGTAAAACAAATCTGCTTTAAATTAAAAACAGATTAATTGGTATTTTTGATTTAACCATAAATACATAGGTATGCTCCAGGTTTCATTAAAAACCAATTTGTTTTAAAAAATCCATCTGACATCTTTTTCTCCTAGCACATGCGTGTGATCATTCGAAGGGGAGAGAGGCCTTTAGGTTTCTATTCACATCATGGCTCGATTTTAAAATTAAGCACAGCTAACGTTACAAAGCTGTCTGCTCATTCTCATTCGACTAGTTTAATCGCTCGCAGGCGACTGCACAGGCCGCGCTCGCACGGTTTTGGCACCGGGGCAGTGGCAGCGCGGGGCGCGCAGCGCCTCTGCTCTCCTGCGCGGTGCTGGCCGTGATGCGCGCCCGGCGTTTCGGCCGTGCCGCCGCCTGCCTTTGTTCCGCGGCCGTACCTCGCTGCTCTGACAGCGGCGGGATTAACGTGTCCTGGCTGCAGTTTGCCGCTGTTCCAGTAGATGCCCCCAGAGACCATTAAACGTCTCGAAGGCCTCCAACCAAATGAAAGGGCAGTCTTTTTTTCACTTTGCTTCTTGAAGTAATATAATTGTTCAAAGGAAACCTAAAACCGGTGCGGACGCGATGCAGAAAAACAAACCTACCTGTTTAATAATGCATCGTAATTTATTAGGTAGTAAGGTCCAAAAGGTTTAGTGTAAACTAGTTTATTTATGTAGTACAAACACACTGTTAACAGTTGGATTTTATAAAATAAATCATGTACATTCATTTAGGTATCCGGTTTTGATATTAATATTAGAAATAAAGTAATCTTCGGTTATGTAAAACATGAGATGCTCTGTTTAACCTCTCATTTTACATGCTGCATGATATCATAAAAAAGCAGTACAGAAAGGATTTGAGGATTGAGGATTTATAGTTTATCTCAAGATAGCATGAAAAGTTTGCTGCTGTCACCCACACTACTGCTCTGTTCAAAAGCACTGTTTCTTGGGAAAAAGGGCACTGGCATTTGCATCTGGAGCCACTTAGATAACTGGAACCATTTCAGAACACGTTGCAGTGCCAGGCTCCCCTACGTGTGACGAATTACCGTTCATCCCCGTAATATCATTCATTTCTAGCCGTTTTATTGTTTGTGTGTGATCAGTCACTTGTGGCTTATATATCGCAGAAACTTAAGGAAACAATAGTATTATTTTGTGCTTTGTATATTTTCTCTTTTCAAGTATAACTGAGAGATAACTTTTATCTTTATGCCTCTAAAATTTGAATGATTGTCATTGCTTGTGAGTTAAAATCAGTTATCTTTGCCTACGAAAAAAATTTGCTCTGTACCGTATGGATACTTCAGCATTATTTCAATTTCTTTAATAACTGGGATGAGATTTACTAAAAGAATGACACTAATTTTTAAAACTGACCTAATTTACTGTATGTTTTCTTTTCCTATATTGGTTTGCTAATAATGCTGTCTTGTGGGGAAAACATTCTTTGACTTCAAGTAAAATACATCAGTCTACAGCAAATAACATGTTACCTGGACACAGTTTTCCTATTTACATGAATATGGGTACTGTGCTCAGTGAGTACACAGCGAGTGTTAAAAATTAACTGAATGACATACTGTTTAGTCACCGTTAAGATCTTTTAGCAGTACTTTCTTGCTTACTTCCAATACATCTAATGATCTAATGCATGCACACATATATGCACATAAAAATCACATTATATAAATAAATATGCATGTATGTGTGTCTGCTATGCAGAGTGTTACTCCACTGCTCTGAGTTGTATTACTGTAGGATTCAGTCCTAGGCCCTTGGAAGTTAGTAGGAATTTTTTATCTATATTCTTCAATTCTTTTTAGTTAGATAGAATTTTAGAACAAAAAAAGAGAAAGCATTCCATACGCAGAGTAAAGAATACATTGTATGGTATTAACATAATATCTTTACAGTATTTTTAAACTATATACTATGCCTGTGATATATGACAATTATAGCATGTTCTGACAAATTAAAATTTAAATGTTTAAAGATATTTCTCATTTACTTTTCTAAGACAGATATTGCATATTTCAGAATAGTTATATATTTTCCCTTGTCTGTGTGAATATGTGCTTTTCAATCTCAAAACCCATTTATTTATATATCAAACATAAATCCAGTACTGTCTAGTCTAAATTGTATCAGGATTTTGTAATAATTTTGTGTTCAGTTCTGCAACTGAAATGTAAAAAATACATGTGATGGATTAATGTGCTTCTATGTGGTAATTAATAGATTTTATTTTAATCATATTAAATATGAAATAACGCAGATGATTTACTCCTTATATCTCACAGTACTGTTTATTTCATTGACACCTAGCTAAGAAGTTTTTATATCACTTCCATCTTACCAGTGTTGTTAAAGAACTGCAGCAGCTCTTTTTAAGCTGGAAGTGCTAGTCTTGTTAGGCTATCATTTAGCATGAGGTCATTTTCATTTATCATATACACCGTAAATCTCAGTTTTCAGAATTCCATACTTATTTTAAAGCTGCTGAGAATTTGAAGTTAAATGGATTTTAATCTAAAAAGACAGTCTTGAAAATAGTTTGGAAAGTTAACGAATTGTACAAAATAAAATTAACACATCTGGGTCCTTGCCATTTTACTGGGACAAAGGTTTGTGTTCTCACACTAGATACCTACGCCTGCAAACCTTTACATGTGTACTTTAGTGTTGCAGGCAGTCCCATTGGACTCATAGTTTTCTCCAGGATAGGACGCAATGATTGTTCCATGCCACATAAAAGAAATATTTTGATTATTTCCATAAATAATACCTCAAAAGATATATTACCCCATGAGAATATTTGATTACATAACTTTTTAAAATGTGTATCTTATCAGAGTTTATTAATAAGATAACTTTTATATAAATTCATCATTGGATCATTTGGTTTTAAAATTAGGGAGAAATTATCAAACTTTTGCATCAGTAAACCAATCCCAGCTGAAGTTATATGCTAAACAGAAGCAAAATAATATCTAATGATTATGTTTCTGGCATAGCATTTGTTTGACGTTTTAAACCAAGCCATCATGTCCTACAGCAAAACTATTTAACATAGACATTGTTTTGACATGTGGAATGTGCCTCATTTTTCCCTGTGCACTGTTTTAAAGCAAACTAAGAGTTCATTGTGTTTTCGTGAACTAATGTAAACATGGGGTTTTTTTCCCCACCAGTCAGCCTTTTTTTAGCAATACCAGTTAAGAATACCAGTATATTTTTAACATGTGTTTGAGATATAGATATATATGTGTGTGTGTATGTATGTAGTTATTCGCTATTGCCATATTTACTTCCCTAGGGTAAGACATTTGTAATCATATTTTAGCAGAACAATTTTTGAGCGGAGGAAGAAATACCCCTTCCCCGCTGCTGAACTGCAGAGGTCTCTTCTGGAAAGCTGTTTGAGTTATCTGTGCTTATTTGCTAAGGTGGAGAACAGAATACAGGTTTAAACACTTAACATCTATCTTCCTTATTCCCAGGAACAGGAATTCATACAAGAAGAACATCTGCATAGACATGCTGCGACAGGGTTATCACAAGTCCTTCTCCGAACTCTTCACTCTGATACAGAAGTGGAATGCCTTGAGGGAGGCTTCAGGGCCTGAGTCAGCCATACGGCAGCAGAAGTCCCTGGAGGAGCAGCCTGATAAGCTGGATCAGCTTTACCACTTCCTGACCAGGGCTGAGGCAGCCCGGCGAGCAGGTAAATGGGGGGATTGTGGGTAGCAGAGCAGCGGGAGCCGCAGCCACGAATGCCTGGGGGAAGCTTCCAAATTGTTTCATGTATGAATTTGAAACGTTACTGCATCTTAGCGCATTTCAGCCATAGTCAACTAAGCTGTATTTATAGAATAAATGATAAGGAACTGCAGAGATCGGCAGAGGTTTTGTGGAGGAAAAAAAAAAAGGCAAACCATGTAGAGTGCATTATGCTATCATCAGAAATGTTTGATGTATTTACAGCTTTGATAACATCTCAATTATTTTCTCATATTTTCATTAGTTATTGTTTTTCCTTCTCTATTGATTTGAGTAGCTGGTTTTGTATTGGAAAAATTTAATAGGTGGAATGCTGTTTCACACAGTAATAGTTTTATAAATCTGATTTTATTAAATACCCTGTCTGCTAACTGTGTTTGGATTTGTGACTGACTTAAAAAGGACTGCGAACACGTCAAATAAAATACAGCACACAGATGTAACATGCCACCTGTGAATTACTAGATATTAGTGAACACATAACTCCAAATTACTGTATTTTCTCTATTGCCAACTATTTACTAAGCTCTCATATTTATTATTTTCTTTTACTATAAATAGCAACATAACTTACTCTGTCTTCCTCCTTTGGCATAATTGTAGGGATGGAGGCAGATGAAGCTCTAACTGCAACCCCGTTTCATGGCTGAACTGATTTTGCTATAATTGGCTTGTTTCAAGTTACATTTTGATCTTTACAAATGTGAAAATCTACAATAAAGCTTTTGAGTTTGGAACCTAAGTTCTTTGACTGAGATTTAGAAACAAATTACTTCATTTTAAAAAAGGAACAGCAAAAAAACCCTTTCAGCACTTAAAAAAAAATGTTCATTTCAAATGTTTATTTTATGTTTACTATGAAAGCTAAAAGCTGTGTTACTTTATTTAATTCACTGTAACTAAGACAGGAAGCCTAGCCAGTCTGTGATTGGAAGGAATCTTCAGATTATCTAGAGTATGACTGAAACCTGAATAGGCACCCCCATAGGTTGCAGGAGTACAAAGAGAAGTTCTGCGCTCAGACCGCCCTGACAGAAACATGCTGCCAATGATTTGAAGTTCATAAAGTAGTATATATGACTTATCTTGATGGGCCTGCTTCCTGCAGCTTCTTGAGGAGAGAATTTTGCCTTCCTTCAGTGCATGATATTTTTCAGTGTTACAAACTGCTACGTGACAACAGAGTTGGCAAACACACTCCCAGAGAGTCAAGGCGCTGCTGGCTGTGCAATTTCTGCCCCTGTTGAAGGCAGGGGCTCTTTCTGTCACTGAACCCAGCATTCGCTGTGTGCTGGGCTCTGTAGGTCTTTCACCTCTCATGGAGGCAAGATACCAATTATCTGACTGATTGTATCTTACCTCTCAGAGAAAATATCTCCCAACTTTGCTTGTTACAGTTTGTTAAAATGAAAGAAAATAATGAGAATGTGCCAATAGAGTTGGCAAGCATCTTTACTGAATTGCTAGGTCAAGGTATAGTCGATTTTTTTCACCAGTTTCAATGCAAACCTTTACACAAATCTCTTGTTTGTGCCAGGTGACTCAAGCCTCACTTAATACGTGAAGGGGTGGATGCTGATTCATGTTGCAAGTGTTAGAGCTAGTAGTGCTGTAAAGATAACATATGAATTATACAGCTCATCAAATACTAATTCACTAGTTCCACTAATCCAGTTACTCTCTGATTCTAATCAAATTGCTTGCGCCTCTGGCTTATGATCTCCTGACAATTCTAGTTGACACCATTTAAGAAGAAGTTTTTGGCAGTTCACCTTGGCTGGAACTTACCATGATGTAGCAGTCACAACAGCAGCTGACCTGCATTTGCTCTTGAGCGGCTGCAGCTCAAGCTTAAAAGGCTGAAAGTAATATTTGGGGCTCTAGACTCTGAGAGTTTCATGGTCTAGCTGATATCACTAATATTAGGCTAGCTGAAAGTTTACCTGCCTCAGGTATGCTGTCCTGAGCTAACAGTTGTGTTGAACAAGAGATAGTAGGTATAAATTATGAAAAAAATACTCTTCATGACTTGTAAGTTTTCTGACAAATTTAAATTTTGTGAAGGGATTGGTTTTGAACCTGAAGTGGTAAGTGGAAAGCAAAACTTCACTTACTATGTCAGTAAATAATTTTCTTATTTGTTATTTAATTTTTCTCACCTGATATTTTTGCATTACAGAGTGTTATTGTCTTAATTGTGATTATAATTTAGAGCTGCTGCTTCTAAGATTAGAGTTTTGTGATTGTTACCATAAGGCACAGAGAAAGCTAGGTATTCATTCACTTTCCTTATTTATTGGTGGAATATGTTAATTTTTTCATTTTTTGGATAGTTTTTAGTTATAGAACACTATAATGCTGGACATAAACTGTTTGCTTGGACAGAATCAGCACCATCCATCATGACGCGGAGGCTGGTTTCAAAGAGCAATTATTTTCTTTACTGCTGGGTTTGAAAAAAGTAACATTTTGATTACCAGCATTACATTGTAGAGACGATTTGCCTTTACATACACCAGTGAATGTTCTCTCTGTTTTCATTTTTAGTGGAACATTTTGATTGAACTTCAAATCGTACAGGAGCAGTCCGTATAATATTGTGTGCAAATAAAATATCTTTTTTTTCTTTCCAACTTAATCTCATTGTCATTGTATTTGAATACCTCCCAAATACTTAAAAAGAGAGAGTTAACATTAATCCTTGCAGCTTCTCAGAAAAATAGCTGTCAGACTTATTTTGCCCTAGGTACTGCATTATCCCAAAAACATGGAGGATTATTGGCAATACTTGACTGTATTACTATTTGGTCTCTTTTCATGCAAATAATGTAAATGTTTCTGACTTCAAAACTGAGTTGTTTCTAATTGTTCATTGATCTTCATTATCATAAACTAACCTCTCTTTTTAGTAGTTCTGGTCTCAGAAGCTTAAAAAAAAAGGAGATAGTTTAGCTCTTTAAATATGTATAGTTGTAGGGTTTTTTACAGAGGCATGCAGGGTAAATGCCACAGCAATGTATCTTTATAGCTTAGCATTTGATGTATACAGTTTTTTCTTGTGTATGAAAATGCTGGGGTTTTTTTCAAAAAGAAAGTTGTACTTTAAGGCTGTGGAATGGCCTGCCCAATTGCCTACTTGCCTGCCTGATTGTCTACTCAGAGTAACTTCACTTAAAGGTATGATTGTCCTTGAAAGGTGTAATACAGTGCTGGCAGGTTGTTGTTGCTATCCCTGTGAAGAACCATAGCTCCCTAGCCCCTTCTTAGTACTGTTCCGCGAGTTAGCAGGAGGGAGAGTTTGAAGCCGTCGTCCATCCTTGTCTGACGTTGAGGGTTGCTTAACTAAATATGCTGTGGTTGCTGACACCCTGTGAACAACTGATGACCATACCCTACACAGATGCGCCAACTAAATAGAATTCTTTTTGTCTGTCTAAGACCTTGACAAAATTTGAGTCTTTATCTCTGTGTGTTTGGGTTGGTCATGGTGAAGAAGTAGGAAAAAAGGAAATCTAAGTCGTCTTTCACTTATGTCTGGGAATTTTTGAGCAGCACCCAGTCTAACGTGTGCCTGGGAGAACAGTTCATTATAATGATAATGTTGCTGTTCCTCACATAAAAATACTTAAAAGTGAAATTCAAACTTTTAAGCTGGTATTTGCATTGCTAATTTACTTGTTGGGTCTGTATGCTCATTAGGCTGAGCCACTTCTTCTTTGAATCATCTTGTCAAAGTGTTGCGTAGCTACTTTTTGTTAGTTAGTTAGCACTGAGCCTACCAGAAGAATGATTGATATTATGTAGATTATACTGTAAAGCATTAATTGGGTGGTTCAGATTGAGGTTGGCCTCACAGTGATAGTGTGCCAAACTTGGTTTTGGTCAAATTAGAGGCCACCTGTCCCAGCATTATTTCAGAAGGACTTGAAAAGTGTTGCTTTTCAGATTACATCTGAATTCCATATTAAATGTAGGCTTGAACCCTAACTGAATCCTCACCTAGGACTAGCAGAGGCCTTGAAGAGCTCATGTGATTAGTGCTTGCTAGAATGAGCTGATTTACTTGTGTTGTACAAGTTGAAGGGGACACAAGGCAACTTACAGCTCAATAACAACTAAAGGGAGAGATGTCTTGGCCATTGGCTCTACTTTGCCAGAGCAGGCGAGCAAAACCAGGGAAAACACTGCAAGGTGTGTTGAGCAGTCAGCACTATAGTGGCAGATCACTGTGGTCACAGTGCCAAAGCCGATGCACGGAACCTATACTCGTGTATGAACATGCCTTCAAAGGGGCAAGATGCTGCTTATTAGTTGATCATTAGGGCAGCTGGTGGAGAGAAGGAGTTAAGACCTGGAAGCTGTTGCCTTTATCAGATTCCATCTGCTCCTGGTTCCTGACCCCATGCAACCTTTGTGGTATGCTGTCTGCGAAATGCTGAATCTGTGCATGTGCTACAGCCTGCTGACCCTCATTCTAGAGAACGTCAGACACACAGAATTAGAAGGAAGTGCTAACTTGGCTCTTTTTTCCTCACTTGAGTGTAGAGAAAACTTTTGACAATATGAGTTATCAGTTGTTGTTGTTGTTGTAAAAGATGACTTTTCATAAAGCATATGAAGAAAGCATGAGTATTTGATGTGCTTGCAATGGAAAATCTTTCTTTGTCTGAGGTACTTAAGGTTGAAAAGAGTTTAGCATTTTACAGTGGAAAGCTTTTCTGTACGTTTTCACACTTACGCCTTAGGCTGAGCTAGAAACATTGCAATAACCCTATTACCCGTGCTATTTTGGAAAATAATGGAAAGAGATAATGCACTAAAAAGGGATAAACATTCCAAAACCTCTTTTAATATTTGCTTGGAGAAGGCATAGTTTTGTTTGGTTTTGGGGGGATGGGGAAAGGAACACACTTTTATTTTCTAAGCAGGTTTGTCATTCTCTACTTAATATTGTATCACAGGAAAAAACACAGCAGTGGCTAGAGATCAGTGGAGGTGTTTATTATTTTTGTAATTATCTTACAAAAAGCTGAGCGATTCTACCCAGGAAAGAAGCCAAGCCTTCTCAAAATATAGCCAATTGTAGAACTACCATTGACTTCAACAGAAGCAGCATTTCTTGCAAAATCTCAGTAGTGTGTTTACACTGCGATGGCTTGGAGCCCATCTTTAGCGCCCGAGATTGCCAGTTAATTACCTGATATCATTATCATTAGATAGCTTTATCATTACTCGGCAAAATTATATCCTGACCGTTTCATTAGCATCTTTGTATAGATTGTACTTTCATCGAATATGTTCCCCCTATGTACCTAGCAGTCTTGGGAGGGGTGTGCTCTGTGTAGACTCCAGCTCCTGAGATCTAGGAAAGAGAGATTCTGCCTGAAACTTGACAGTATCAGCATGCCAACCCGCAGCAACTTTTCTGCATTTGTGTGTGAGTTTAGCTTATGGATAAACTTCCTGGAAAAAGGAATTATTTGGTGTACGTGTAGAGGCATGATTGTCCTGAGCAAGCAAATGGGACTGATTCTTTGTCGTGTATGGATCCAGGTGGAAATAAACGGCTTGCAGCATCATATTCTGTTACCGATCATTCTTATTTTTGGCCCAGCAGCCTCCATCCAGGATCTTTCTGTGTGTGAATTCTTCACGGCATCAGCTGTCTTGCTACTAAGTCGCTGGTACTGATCTCTTTGGCAAAAGAAAAATGAAATTTTAAGTATTAATGGTGTCTCAGTCTGACACCAAAAATTACTCCTAGTGACTTAATTGATCTTAGACCGCTCATTTATATGTATTCAAGAATGAATCATCAGTTACAATCAGCCATACTCACTAAAACCAACTAACCAAACTGGAAGATGAGTGTTATGAGCTATTGAAAAGTTTCCATATGGCCTTCATGGGGCAGGAACAAATGACTGACTGGTGCTTTTTGAGTGGAAAATATTGAGCCATAAATGGATGCTGAAAAATTTCTTTCAGATACTTGTATTTTAAGAACTAGTACAAGTTCTACTTTCCATTAACAGAAACAACAGCCTCTTTCTTTCCTTCTTTAAGGAAAATACCAAGCCAGGATCTCTTCGTGATGTTTTCGTCTGTTCTCTAAAGGCCATTTCTGTACTTCTTTTCCTTTCTTCCGCTACATCCTGTCATGAAGATCATACAGATGTGGCAGCAGCTGTACTTAAATCATAGTAGCATGGCTTGCAGATCTTCTATATGTTTCTTTTCTCCCATCTTGTCTCTAGTTGGGATTGTCATACTCAAACTCCACTTCACTATCCCTGTGCGTTGCACTGCTTAGTAGTTGTCTGGCTGAACACAACAAACGTGCAGACCATGGATTTAAATGGTCCTCTGTTCCATGCACACCTTTACCAGCCAAGGGAACAGTTCCTGAGAAGAGCCCGGGAACAAAGCAAGATACTGTTCAGTGAAAGAAAAGAAAAATGAAAATAAAATATTTTGAAAAGGTCAGATCAAACAAAATGAAAGTCAGTTTTCTGTAATTTATATTCTGTGACAAAACCAAAAATATTAAAATATTGTAAAACAAATACTGCAGCATAGCATGACTTTTAATTTGTTTTCTGCTTAATTTTTGTGAAATATTACTGTCTTCAATTCTATAATTTGGTATTGTAAAAAAGTTCTGTTGGATAGTCATCCATAAGATGTGTTCTTAGCCCTGCTTCAGATCTTCAATGAAGTCCAAATCTGCCAACTATCAGGCCTCACCATCTGCTCCATCAAGTTCTGTTTGTTCTCTGCAGCTGCCATTTTAGGGTAGATCTTCATCTTTACCGTGTTCTCACAATACTGTGACTTGAATGTTCTGGAAGACTTGAATTTAGCTTCCAATGTTTTATGAAATTAATGTAATTTTTGAAAGATCAATGGGATCAGCCTTTGAAGTTTTATCTATGTGCTTCCTTAATTGTTTCTTATTTAGAAACAGGAATTTCTTTTGCAGGAACCGTTTCACTATTATTGCTTGTGTCATTGAAATTTCTGTTCATTTGGTGTCGTATTCTAGTGCCATTATTCCCTCTCTGAAGTGGTGCAGATTTTTTTTTTTTTTTGTATCAACAGATACATAAAGATGACTTATCTACATGTATTCTTAGTTGTAGAGAACTTACTATACAAAATCAGAGAGGTCAAAGCTTTAATGACTGAACTACTTATGGGAGATTTTACAGAACAGAGTATTTACCTATTCTAATACTTTTCTTCTCCTGGGGAGGTAAAAGTTCACTTTTACTAAGTCTGACATGCTAGCTTTACCACTGTCAGAATAATCTCAGTTAATTTCTGGGTTTGTAAATCAGGCTTTGAATCCAGAATAAAATACAGCATTTAAAAGTCTGTCTTCTGGGGTTTATTTTATGACCAGCATATCTGGTCAGCCACTGTCCCAGACAATTACAGAGAAATGGTTGTCTTTGTGCACTTCTCATTGTTATTCACTGGCAGGATAGTCATCAGAGGGTCACATTAAAGTTCATTCAATCAAAGCTGTGGCAGTAGCAATAGTCTGCCTCAGGTCAGTTCCATCTCTTGAGATTTGTAGGGCACTACCTGAAGTTATTTGCGTAATTTTATGTAGCATTAGTGCCTTGATACTTTGTAGCAACGATTTCAAAGGCAACAAATCTGTATCTAGTGTTCTATCCCAATTACAATCCAGTTGTCTTTCCCCTTACTGTCTTATTGTAACCATTTGTACGTATCCTCTGCTATCTTCAAGTCCATTTTCACTTAGATGTAATCTATATAATGTGTATTGTTATCTTTATGGTAGTGGTTATAATTAGGTTTTGTATTTCTCTGTTCATGCGGTTATTTGTTTGTGTACTTGTAATCGTCATGGGAACCTCTGCCTTTTACTTTTGAGAATGTTTAAAAGTGCTCCCTTGTGCTGCAGTAGATGTTTAAGTTGAGCTGAGATAAATCACAGCCAAGAAGTATCTGCTTTTCTTTATTGAGAGTAAAGCGATACTAGGTAACCCATATCTATATCTAAATTGGCTAGTTTGGATGAATCCCAACTGTGTCTTGACTTTTTTATCTATACATTTGTATAGATGTACTTACATATATATATATATATATATATATATATATATATATATATGCACACACGCGCACACAGATAAATGGATAGATAGATGTACATTAAGCCCAAACCAGTTCTGTTACTTGTATTCCAGTATCATTTGCAGAGTTTTTTATGAGGCTGTTGTACCAAAATAGTCTTAACTTCTAATGTATTAAGTTTTATGTGATGAACACTCCTGGATATTCTCAAGGAGAGGTACTGAAGACCTACTTTTTCAGCCTTGTAGGGGAACAAAAGGCATGAAAACTCACAGCCATGAGGAATGTTCTGATTAGGAATACATGAAGTCTATATATTGATAATTATTCCTCTCAAAGCCAAACTTCTAAACTTAAGCTGATGTTTTGGCATGTTTTGGTATCAAACCTTAGATACAAATGATGAGATGAAAATCTAGCTATAATTTCTGGGGTATTTCTGTTTTGGTGATTCTAAAGAGATTCTGAAACATTTTCATTTCTTGGGAGGCGTGTTATTTAAAATCCTGGACATGGAAATGTATGTAACAAACTGGTTCAAAAAATCATAATTTTATATATTTTAATGGGAATTATTTAAAAGGTATAAATATGATGTACCACTTCATGGAGGAAAAAATCTGAGAAAATAAATGGGAAAGGAAAATAATAAATAAAAAACCCAAAAGCAACAAAAAAGTATTGTTTATCCTTAGAGGAATGCACTTGTAAATCAAAAGATAAAACTGGAGAGTGTTTAGGAATGCGGAACAGGGATTTCAGCTCAATTTCAGAAAGTTTTAACCAGGGAAAAATTAGCCAATGTTCTCAAAAATGGCCTAGATAGATAAAAATTGAGGAGAAACCAATACTACATAAACCTGTTGAAGACTGCAGACATGATTAGGTGGTAATTTGATAATTAGGTAGGATTCTTTCAGAAGACAGAATAAAGTTCTTACTATGTTGTGCAACACACTGAAGAGCTTTATCAAGATGTTCTGAAGTCAAAGTCATGACAACGGACAGAATGAGATACTTAGAGTAATTCCTATTAGACCACATGTAATTTGTCATTTTGAATTTTGAAACAGAACATACCAGAGATGAGGCTGAGGAAATACTGTCTTGAGTGGTTTAGTGGTGCATTCAAAGTACTTCTTGAGTAATTGCTGCTGATTGTTGCAAACAATGCAAGTATCTCACATAGATGATGGCATTTACACTCAAGAAATTAGTCCTTTTTGAAAGCTGGATTTTTCCCAGTTCTTCCTGCAGGTAATAAAAGAAAAGAATTTAACTGCATCTTTTGATCAAAGTGTTTTGATGTGGTATCAGTTTTAAAACATTTAGAGAAGATCTGGACTTTGAATGAGATCTTGCCTGTATTGAAATCAGACTTTTTTTTCCCCTCAGTTGATTTCTGTGTGGTGCTCCATATCCAAGAGTAAAAGGATTTTTTTCTTTCTTTTCCCCCTTTTTCTTTGTTGAGCAAAGCTTACAAATTGCAGAAGTCCCGAAAGCAAAGCAGTTCTGTTCACACATCGAGCTTAACCAAACAGTTTCTAGCCTGCTGCAAGGCTTGTGTTTAACTCCTCCTTTACTACATGAAAATTCTTTTCAGAACTGGCTGTTTGGCTTACATTCATTTAACAGCCACACACAGAGTAAGTAGCCACTCAAAACTGCAATTGAATTTTAGCTAATTATTCCCGTTGACATTTCACGTGAGCAGAGTTGGGAAATAAAATTCATGTAGTTTAGCCAGTGATAAATTTAGCTGTGAAATATATAGACTCATGCTGTACTTTATTATCTCAGATTCTTCAGCATCATGTAGCGAATATGTATTTCAAATCCCCCTTAGGGAGAAGTAGTATGGTAAGAGTTGTCAGGTAAGTTTTAGATGTCTACTCCAAATTAATACAGTTTTGGAACCATCCAAAGAGAATTTTTGTGGATTTTTTTTTTAAGGTGCTTTTCCAAGAGAAATAACTCTAATTCCGTAGAAGCTGTCATTCTGTAATTTTAAATTGTGAATAATATATTTGCTGATAACTTTGTAATGCTACTTAGATTTGGGACTTGCAGTGTTTTTATAAATTTTATTGATAGTGTGTGCACATTTAGCTGTCTGAGATGATAAAGAGTGGGAACTAAATATGTGGTTTTTCTTCAGATCATAAAGGAGATCTGTGACTTTGAGTCCCCCCTGCTTTCCACTTTTGTTCCGAGAGCAATGCCTTCGTGCACTGTCTTTTTCAGGGCAAGGCGTAAAATTTCAGTTTGTCCTTAATTTCTAAGAATGATAAGGTGCTAAAAATGGGAATATACATGAAAACTCAAAGCCATTCCTGTTAGTCTTACTTTGAACACTTAAAATGGTATGAATTAATGGATTGTGTTTCCAGAGCATTTTGTTTGGTTCTTTATCTCCATCACCACAGTTACTACCTTAGACCTGTTTTGAAAGCTCTCGGTGCCTTTTCGTGTCTCAGTGGCTCAGACAAATGTTTCTCCTGCAGTGACTGTGTGCCTTTTTTTCCTCAGTCTAGCTTCTCTCTTTTGACTAGCCAATGTCTTATCCGGGTTTAGCATGTTTTATTGAACTGAATTTTGATTTTACATGCAGAAATGAGAGCAATTTATTGAGGTTTCACTGAAATAAGTTTTCAGTTCTACCTAATTTATAAGGTTGTCATTTTCTCCTTATCGTATTTCTTTGAGTGGACATGAAGGAGAACTTGGTGGTATTTGAGTGGTGGAAATATAAATAGCTTTTCATTTTCATTATATGGTTATTGCTGTAATATGTAAGATTTCAGAAATCTGATTATAAACTAGCATTTTGATTGTAATTTTTGTTTTTTAAAGGGCACTACGAGGAGGTGTACGATAACCAGCTTAACTTGGCCTACTGTTTCAATGATCATGAGGACAAATGGTTAAGTAATTACTTCTACGAGCAATGCTTTAACACTGCTCAATTAGTAAAAATTGATGGTGGGAAAAGAGAGGCACAAGCACATGCAAATATGGGCCTCATCAATGAGGAACAAGGTAAGTCACTGAAATAATAAAGTTATGTTGTATCAGCATTGAGACAGTCATTTGATATGTTTCATCACAGAGCACAGTATTTCGATGTAAAATTGATTTGCAAATGTAATTTACAAGAAGTTTTAAAACTGTTGCAATTTGAATTTTTGGAGAAGCAAATAGGAAGACAAAGAAGTCTACAATTATTCACAGATCTGTTTCCTCTGTTGACATTCCATCTACAGTTGAAAGTACTCAGTGAGATGAAAGACAAAACACAAGTTTAAAGGAAGCATTTGTTTAGCACAAAGATTCCTTGGGTTTGACCTTATTTCCTTTTGCTTGTTTTTGACAAGAGGCTGATAATGCTGCCTCAGGCCACAGGTGTTTGAGTAGGATGGCATCTGTAGTTACAGAAACAGAGTTGATTTAAAAGAGGTATGAACACGTCATTCAATTTAATCCTGCCTCAAATTTACACTTGGATAAGACAGCCTATATTTTTGTGTTCTTTTTTTAAAACTGCATTCTGATTCTCCTGACTGAAAATGACACCCTGTTTGTATGTGACTGCCACATTGGTGTTTGCTTCAGATTATACCTTACCACAAGCGCCATTTCTCCGTTCATGTTTCTGTATCCTCAAACTGGGAGTCTCTGAAATTATAAAAGATATTAATAGAAGTAACTAGAATCATAGAACAGCCCGGGCTGGAAGGGACTTTGAAAGATCATCTATCCCCGCCTTTCATGGGAATGGGAGCCTAGATGCGATTGGACAGGGTGCTAAAATAATCTCATCTTGAAAACCTCCAGCGTTGGGGACTCTACCGCATCCCTGGGGAGGCTATTCCAGTGAATGATTGTTCTCACTGTAAAAAAATATTACTTTCTTTTATCAAGATGAACCTTGTTTCTATATTTAAAAATACACATTATCTCTCATGGCAGAGGTGTTTGTGTGTGTATAGCAGTCTGGGTATAAAAAGAGTTGTTTTCCAATGCTTGTATAAAATCCTTTCATGTTGTGAGAAGACAAGCAACAAGTGAGCCTCAAGCAACTGAATAAAACCTATCTTCCAATTCTAATGCCTAAGTGTACTGGATGCCTAACCATTGCTTCAAATACACGTGATTTGTATAGTCATTACACTTCTGGTTTTAACTTTGACTTTGTGGGTTAAAACCATTCCAACTTTGAGCTCAGCATGTGGCTTGTTTCTCAAATAGAATGGCTTTTCTCGGAAAAAAGAAGATGCATAAAAATTGAGATATTTTGTGAAAATAGTGTAATTCCAGTAAATGTCTGACAGAATGCGTGTGTTTTGAAAGGGCCTAATTTCCAGCAAAAACCTGGACATAAAACGCACAGCTCTTTTTTTTTTTTTTTTTAAGTGAAAGGCTATGGTCCTTTTTTTTCCCCGTGTTCTCTTAAAGCTGAAAGATCACACCTTTTTCAGTATTTCCTCATATTTTCTAGACTGCTGACTGTTTTCCTCTGAACTGTTGCCATATCTTTCTTGCCTGCAACACCTGAAGTTGGATTGTTTTTAAATTGGAGTTCATACCAATGATCAACAAAATAGAAGGATTACTTTTCTTACAAGTTATATTTTTACTTGTGTTTTCAGGTACGACATCTATATTCTTTGTTTCAGCATAAATTGCATACTCTTATTTAGTTCATGATCTTCAATAATCTCTTAATTCTTTTCTGAAGAACTGTTAACTAGGTATTCTGTTGCCCATTCTGGGATCACCAGTTAATTCTGCCTAAATGGATTATGTTGCTTTCTTTTTGCACTGAGTAGCATCCCATGTAGACAGTTTCTAGAAATTGTCAAGATTGTTTTGAATTCTGAAGTTGTCCTTCAACATCCTTTCTCTTCTTCCTAGTTTGGTATCATTCAAACATTCAAAAAGCATTTTCGTGTCCCGTAATTCAGATCCATAATGAAAATATTAAGTAGTAAACTGGACAGGCATCTGTGGAACCTTGCTTGAGTACCTTTTTCCATACTGACAGTGAACTACTGATAACCAATGTCTGTTTAAGATTTTCTAACCAGTTCGCACTCACCTAACAGTAGTTGCAGGTGAACTATGCTTCTCTAATTCTTTACAAGAAAGTTGTATGACAGTGAGAAAGAATTTACTAACTTAAATAGAAGATTGGTTTGATGACATTTGCTCTTAATGTTTTGGCGTTGGCTATATTTTTGTGTTTTCTCTAAATGCTTTGGAATAATCTGTTTGACTATTTATTTATTCCAGTATTGTTCCAGGAATTGAAGTTAAGCTAAATCCAGTTTCCCAGTAGATAAGACAGCACTTGCTTAAAGCCCAGCTGGTCACAACCAAGACATTTTCATTTTGAGTGAAAAATGCTTAATTAGGTTATCTGTCTGAAACTCAGTAGAATAAAATGATCGAAGTTGCTGGAGTTTTTGCAACCTTGTTATGTGGTCCTCCAGTTACTAAAAAAAAAAAAATAAGAACGTACATCAAAGCAAACATACCTATGTATTTTGTAGCTTTAAAGGCTCATATTGAGTGTGACTCACTACTGTTATCAAACCACTGCGTAAATAAAATTTAACATTAGCTATTTTTATTACGATTTAAGAAAAAGTTGTTGAACATTTAAATATCTTTAAGCCCGTTACAACAGCAGATTAGTTGTGAAATACACTTTGAGATGCTCAGAGGAGGGGAATTTTCATTTTCTTGCTCTAAAATATTAAGAACTACTAGAAGAGAGCCTTCTTATTAACGTTGGTGAGGAGAGATAAAGCAAGGTGCTTTTTCACTGCCCAGGGTAAAGCTCCACTGAATCTGTAGGGTCTGTCTTTTGGTCATATTTTATTTCCATAGAGAGGTGAAAAAAGGAAAAAGCTCGGAGAGTAAGCATAGGATTTGCTTTGAGGGACCACTGAGAAAAAGGCAGCAGATGTATTCCATGCACTTTTTATTTTCAGCAGGTGAAAAATTAAATGACAAGTTCTGGTTGCAGAAAAGTGTAAGAGCAGATGTTGAGTTGGCATCATATAAAATTGCATGAGTATGAATGGTGTTATAAGTAAGATTCTAAACATGCTGATTTTGGTATTAGAACAGATAGATACAGCTTGTAAATTAAATGGTCTTTTTTTGTTCAGTTATTTATAATTTTGTAATCTAATTTGTTCGTGAATGGAATGAGTCAGATGCCCACTCCTTGTGGGGAATATGTACATATATACAGGAATAGATACACATTAATAGACATGTATGTGTGCATTAATATATACATATAGGAATATGTATGTTCACATATATAAATACAGGAATGTGTATGGGAGTGTGAATGATGCGTAATGTTTACAGGATACTTTCATCTGATTTGAATCATCATCTCTATATTAACTGCATTGATTAATACTGCAGCCGGGTAGATAGGAGAATTTACAAGAATGAGAAGTTAGTCTTGCAGACATTCATGTGTGCATCCTTTTAGATGTAAATGTCTTGTACCAGTTGATTTCAGTTCTCTCACACAATAGTGTGGTTTTTATTACTTGTGCACAGAAGCTGTCTATATATGCTTAGGACTGATTGCTTGGGAGTATAAAGTTAAACATGTACTTTTAAAGATTGTTGTTTGCCTTGGAAGCAAATCAATAAATTTGCTGGGTAATTTTTGTGTAATCGAATTTAAAGTTCTTTGACTTTCAGCCTGGTCCCTGTCCTAAAGGCTGGATATAGTCTGATGTTCATTAATCTTCAAAGCTAAATATTTGAGGTGTCAGCACTGTAGACTTCAGTCATGATATTTGGATGCAGGCGATCAGTGGCTGTCAGTACATAAGGGAAAGAAAAAAAATAATAATGGAGTAGCCTGCTACAGACACAAATGGAACACTCTGCTTGGAGCAAACATTATTTTAGTCGCAGCTCTTTGCGGAATGAGATTTTAACCTCTTCTTTAAAAAACTCTGCTTGTAAAATAAGGTTGCTGTTTATGACCTACCCAAATGAGATCCTTCTCATTGATTATTGTAGGAGTGTTCAAGTTATGAACCTGTTCATTTAGTTGTACTCACCCCATAGTTTGTCTCTCCTCAGGGGCCTGATAATAGATTGTTTTATTAGTTTGGTTACTAGTAATTTTCTCATATAGCTATTAAACATGCCGATGTTACTTCACACACATTGAATAAGCATTGTTTTGATATTTTTTTTCTCATATTAAATCCAGCATTACTTGTCACCCAAGTAAGTGCAGGCTTTGTGACAGAATCTTAGTTCAGAAAAATTAATTTAAAAAAATATTTTTACTTCTAAAAACACATTCGAAGCACCAGAATAATACCAGTCATTACAAATTTGTGCATTTTTCTGCATATCAGAGAATAAGATGATAATTATAGTCTGTGATAGTAGAATTTACACTAATACAATAGAACTAAAGTAAATTGTGAACTTTAAGTTTATACTGTGGTATCTTACAGAAGAAACACAGCATGAGTGTACTGATAAATGTAATGGCTAGTGCTAGTTTATATAGTTGCTTACACTGCTAGTGTTCATCATGACAATATTTGAGTGCTTTCTGTTTTGTATTAAATGGTTAATATCTATGATGCATGAAATTATGCAGACCTTAAATATATGCGTCCCAAAGTTTCAGGTAGCTTATATCAGTAACAAAAGCAGTCCAGGGAAAACAAGGGATTTGTACGTGTAGGAGCTATTTGCTTCAAATAGGTTATAACAAAATTAGCTATACTGTATTCCTGTATTATTCAAAAGCATAATAAAAACAAATGCCCAAAAGTGTACGTGTTCTAAAAGCAGCTATCAAGGCCATTGCAAGTAATACAGGTGTTTGTATAAATATGTGTGTATATAGATGTGTACGTACATACATGTATATAGACATACTCATCTATATACATATATATGCCTATGTATCTATACACACATTCAAATATAGCCAGTGCTTTAAAAACAGTATTTCAGATAGCAACATTTCAATCTGTATGTCAAGCAATCCTGCATTTGTGAGAGAAGCTTAAAGATGACTGATTAACATCTCTGATGTTGTTTTTCTAATACAGACGCATGACTGTTCTCTCCTTAAGGCACACAGTTACGAAAGATAGGTTAGTGCTACATTGTGTGTGGGACAGTGGAGCAGGAAGAGTGACATCGAGAACTCTGGAGGAAGCAAAGAAAACATCATCACTGCAATCTTATAAATATCTATCCTCCCACCCTTGAATGATGCAAAGATCTCAACGCTTACCTTTCACGTCAGCAGCAAAGGTAGATGTTCACAGGCCATGATTGCTTTCCTGCATGAGTAAATTAAGCAGTGCACAGGGATGTCTGTCAGCATTGGAGCACAGGCTAGTGCTAAAATAGTGTTAATAGTCCTGCACGTGCTTTTAGCTTGTGCTAACTTGGATGTTCCTGCCCTGCAATTATTCATAGGAACAGTTTGGTAATTAGGAGTGTGGCAGGGCAGTTTGCAAGCAGCCACACTGCTTTTGAAGGATTAGAGAGTTTACTAGGGTAGATGCTCCTTTCAATACCTGTTGGTTGCGGTGCTTGGAAACATTTCTGGATACATTTAAATAACTAGTTTTGAGAAAGCATATAAGTATCACGGTAGAGTGCAATGAATAAAACTTTCACAATTAATTCCAAATGTAAATCAGTGCCATGCCAGAAACTGCATATCCCCTGGTATGAGATCTGTGACATGCGTGAAAATTATGCCATTAATCTCAATGCAGTGATGACTTTGAATTCATCGTCAGATTTATATTCTGCTAGCACATAAGGATCAACAAAAGTGGAGATAATACTTTTTCTGAAATGCTTACAGACTGGAAAGACTAAAGGCAGGCAGAACTAGTAAGAGAAAGGGACAGAATGCAAAGCAAATAGCCATGTTAGATATCTCAGTGCTATTTCCTGTAACATACAGGTAATCCTTAAACCCAATTTTGTCTGTCTTTGTGTGGTTTTTAGATTGTGATTCTTAAATAATTCCTGATCGGGGTCTCCTTAGTCCTTTCTAAAATAAGCTTAGACATTTCAAAAAATCTGCCCTAGTCTGCAGAAGGGTTTAAAGTGTTCAGTCTTAATCCAGTTCTGCCTTGATTATAAGTAATGTTAAACTCCTGTTGCTTTTCAGTCAGAGCAATGTTATGCCAGAGTTGATCACTTCTGATCTCTCTGCACCCACTCTAAAAATATGTATAAATTTGACCTAATTTATGTGAAAGGGATAATTGCTCTGTCTGTAACCATGGCTAAAATACAGTCTATTTCATATGTTAGAATTTGATATACAGTTTTCTAGTTGAAAGGCCTACTGAACACAAGGACTTGTAAATAAATTTAATTAACTTGTTCTGTGAAAAACCCCTGCAGGGTTCTTACAGACTTTGACAATCTGGATTAAGAGTGAGGAGTATGATTATACCTATCATTTTACCATACTGTTGAAATTAAAGTTTTTAATCAAGGCATTCTAGAAGTTGGTGGAAAGATTCCCATTGAGTTTAATGGGCATTTGATTCAAGCTTCTGAAGCTTAAGTATTAGTTACTAGATATATTTGGTAAACAAAGATGGTTCATAACATCATCTTTCTGTTTTGGAACATAGAAAGTCTAAACATTATTTTCTTGTTCTTAGCAGGTCCGATTTAATACGTTGCTAGGAAATTGTTGATTTTGTGTTTATAATTGTTTATGGCAAGTGTTTTTCAATTAAAAACTGTAATGTATAAATAATTGAGAGAAACTCTGTGAACATTCATGAGTATCTATGCGGAGGAAATATACACATTTAAGCAGAATTTCCCCACTTGGTTTGCCTTCAGGCAGAAATAATTTATATTCAGGGTTTTTTAAAAAGCGAATGCTAATACTGCAAAATGAAGGACTAAAAAGGTTTAAAAAGGCAAAAGTTAAAATTGCTTGTGAAATTTATCATGCCTTTGTGTGTGTGCATTTTGCAACTTCATTTTAATTACATAAGCATGTAGTGTCTTTTGCTGCAAGATTTCTCAGTATAGCCAGAATAAAATTCACCTGTGGAATGGATGTCCCACATGCACCTTCTACATTAATAGAACTTTATGTTGTTATCTGTGTTCCCAGTCCCACCTAAGTAGCAAATCCTCATTGTGCTGTATAATACAGGAATGAAAAGTGCTGCTTTATGATCTGACTGCAAAATTAGAAACAGCTGGTAAATAAAACAAACCAGTGGGACAACATTTGTGAAGAGTAATAAATGTCTTCCTTACTAGCAATGGAGTGCAGAACTGTTACTGATAACAGTAGTGCTGCGTTTGAACTATGCGACCTGCCTATTTAATGCTGTTATGTTTCTGCCATAAGGTGTATAGCCAGTATCTAGAGGTCTCCACATTGTATTCACAAGCACAGGTCTGACACTGGAAGAGAGCAACCTAAAATGGATCCTGTTTCTCTCTTAGGAACAAAAGCAACTCAAATTACCAGCTAATAGCTACTCAAGGCCTTTCTGGTTTCATCTATCCTTGTGTCTGTGTTAGAGATTCCTTTTCTGTAAGCAACTTCTTTTGGTTTAAAATGACACCCAGATAAGTCTGTGATTGTTAGTAAAAGATTAGCCTCATAATTTCCTTTCTATTTATTTTTATAATGAGATTTTTCATAGTATGGACCAAAAACAGAGAAGATATTTAAAGATATAAATGCCTATGTATTTTTTTTTCATAGGAAGCCTGCGTGCTAGTGAAAATATAGCAGTGGTCTAAAGGAGAGTTGCAGTTCTAGAGATTTATGGGCTATATAACCTTTGAGGCAGGAACGACCATTTTGTTCTGTGTTTATACAATACTGTTTCCTGTATGCTTCTGTAACACTTGCACTTGGTAAGGTTCAGTTGTGCTGTGATAAACTGGAAGCTATATGTGAACATGCTGCTACCTGGCCAATGCTTAGTTGCTGGCTGGCGAAGCAGCACTCTGCCCTCAAGAATACATACAGCATTCTTCCTGTCTTTCTGTCTGTTTGGAATTTGGATCAACATCTATCCTCAAGCTACTAATTTTCTAAAAGGTAATGGGAACTTAATGTCCTGCAGACTTATCACCTCTTGCCAAATTTGACTGAAGTTCACTCCCAATCTATTTGGAGGACAGAACAATCATATAGGCTTGTTTACTTTGGAGACTAACCTAAAAATGTCTTTTAGTACTGTTCATTCTTTGGACAGAACACGTGGTGTGTTTCATTTAATTTTTCTTTATATAACAGATCATACCCAGTAGTAACCAAACATCATTGATTTATCATGATATCCCCACCTCGCCCCAGGTTGCATATCCCAGACTGCTAACTTCTAAGATTTATTTCTAGTTGTGATTATTTATTCCAAACAACTTTTTCAGAAAAAGGAGTGTAGCCCAGGAGGCCAACCATATCCTAGGCTGTATCAAAAGAAGCGGTCAAGGGAGGTGATTCTGCCCTCTACTCTGCTCTCATGAGACCCCACCTGGAGTACAGCATCCAGCTCTGGGGCCCTCAGCATAAGAAGGACATGGGCCTATTGGAGTGAGTCCAGAGGAGGGCCGTGAATGTGATCAGGCGGCTGGAGCACCTCTCCTACAAAGATAGGCTGAGAGAGTTGGGGTTGCTCAGCCTGGAGAAGAGAAGGCTCTGGGGAGACCTTATAGCAGCCTCCCAGTACCTGAAGAGGGCCCACAAGAGAGCTGGAGAAGGGACTTTTTACCAGGGCATGTAGTGATAGGATGAGGGGTAACGGTTTTAAACTGAAATAGGGTAGATTTAGATTAGATATTAGGAAGAAATTCTTTACTGTGAGGGTGGTGAGACACTAGGACAGGTTTCCCAGAGAAGTTGTGGATGGCCCCTCCCTGGAAGTTTTCAAGGCCAGGTTGGATGGGGCTTTGAGCAACGTGGTCTAATGGAAGGTGTCCCTGCCTGTGGCAGCAGGGTTGGAACTAGATGGTCTTTAAGGTCCCTTCCAACCAAAAATGTTCTGTGATTCTGTAATAGTTCAGACCTGAAAACTTATGCAAGTGTCTCCAAATCCTGTATCTGTGGCTACATGTACCTGTTGCTAAATTTTGTCTTTAAGCTTATGTAGAGATATCCACTTTGAGTCCCCTCATCAGGGAACTTTAGAGACAGAAAGAAGCCTTTCCTTAATGGAACATGGAATTCTGCATATCCAGTTTGACCATTGAAACTCTTCCAGTCATTGATTTTCATCATATCAACTGAAGCTAACTATTCTTTGTTATTTTGCATTTATACTATTTAACATAGCAGTTATATTGATTTTTTTCCTGGTTGCTTAAGAATTGAATACGTAAGTTAGCTGGGAAAAACTTCATTGTAGATTATAATTTTAAAAGTTTAAGCAGCAAATTGCTAGGAGATAAAGTCTTCAGATACAATGCTTTTCTCTGTCAGTCAGTGCAGACAGAAGCAGCCATAAATCCAGATAGATTCTTGGGGAGGACAGATTTAAAAAGTTTGTTAAATAATTGAGCTATCCTCATGCAAGTGCAGAATGTATTTCCCCGATAAATGACATCTTATTATTATAGAGTTGCTACTGGTGTTGAACTAGCAGATACCATATTGAAGTGATGTTACAGAAGTTAGGTAAGTTTTCAGTACAAATTAATATACTCTTAAGAAAGTCTGAAAGAAACTTCTGAATGTGCAACATGAAAGCAAAAAGGCCATGTTGAGTCCGTAAAAAATATTCTTCATATAATTCATTTTTTGTCCTTTTTTTTAAAAGGTGTTGGTAGGCAGTGAAGATGTTTTGAGTAAGAGAACTCGGGGAGAATTCTATAGGGTTCTTATTTTCATTTCTGAAAATGTGTGAAAATGAAAAACTTTCTTCATGCTTTTAAATCATGGTTTATTATTAAGCACAGGAAAGTAATAATATTCTTTACACTAGGAAAAATAAAGCAGGTTTGCCAAAAGCCTCCTTAATCGTTTCACCGTCACTGCAGCTTTCCTAGCCTAATTCTTCAAATGGAGAATCTGATGTAACACCTGGGACAGGCCTGTATTCTTACTTTGTAATAAGAAGCTCTTCAACATGTTTACAGCAGTGCAATAGTGCTAATTCTAAACTCTGCATTTTCCTTAAAAGTTTTGACGCGCAAAAAAAAAAAAATTAGTTCCTGTTCTTAGGTATCTGGTGATTGTAAAGTTCATGTTCAAATAAGTAATAAAATTTCTGACAAACTATTGCTGTTGTGTACATTGAACTATGGAAGATATCAGAAATACTTTAGAAAAAAACATTTATGTACACTTGAATATAATGTGTAGTACTCAAGTGAATTGTCTGTATACATGCTTCTGTAAGGACCATATTCTTCTTAATGTTTTTGGTATCAAATGTTGCTCTGTTTGATATGTGTATTTTCATAAGACTATGACATTTAATGAAGAGATCTTTTTAAAGTATTGATAGCCATCAGTAAATTACACTATGTTTGATCTGTGTTAAAGATTCAAAGTCTAAGGTCTTTGAATAGAACTTAGAATAAAAATGTAGTTTGGTTACATCCCTAAAGTCTGATATATCTTTAAACAAGACTGCAAATGAAACTTTATTAAAACTTCAAATGAATTATTTCTTTGCTTTTTTAAATTCTTTTCCCCCTCTCTTCTCTTTCATGTCTATTACTGACATTGCTGCTTGTATTTTACCTGTCTTTTCCAGGGTATTTTAATTATTTACTGCTTAATGAGTAGTACTGAGATGAAGCTTTATTCAAAGCTGCCTGCTCACTAACAGATTTTTTTGCTTCAAAGCTTTGCAAGGTCTTGGGCTACTGCAGCTGAACTGGCAGTTGTCATCATAAACTTTGCTGGAGGCAGTGTTTCCTTTTAGTAATTGATAAAGGAGGTACTGTTTCCAGAGGTGCCTTCTCAGTGGGACTGAGAGCTGACGGGGTTGCATGTCCTCAGCCATTATCAATAATCTGTAAAAGTCATAGGTAAAACAAACATTACAAAGCTATTAATAAAAATATATCTTACTCTTCAGAGGATCATAGGATCATTCAAGTTGGAAGGGACCTCAGCAGGTCATTAGTCCAACCTGCTACTCAAAGCATCCTTCTGAAGTAGAGTATCTGCACAACAGAACAGCTCCAATGCTGGAGTGTTGCATCTGATCTTAAATTTATTATTGGAAGCTGTGAAAAGTAAGGGAATGGGGTAGAATCTGAATAAAATGTAATCACTACCAAAAAATTATTTAAACTGAGGCAAACATTTGACATGAGTTAGCAAAGAAAGTAATTTAGTGAAACTAATCTGCTTCAGTGTCACTTTCTGTATTTAAAAGATAATGATCATATTACTCTTTGAGATTATATAGTAACATAGCTTGTTTTCATTTGGTTGTATTGAGCTAAAAAAACCCTCGAGCTCCGAAAAACAGAACTGCAAAGCGTGTACAATTCTTCACTATTCATCACCGCGTTTTCACCTCACTCCCCTCTCTGCATTTGGGTATCTGCCTATAAACACTGAAATATTTGTGAAACCTGAAGTGTGAGCATCCCACGGAGTGTGGACCTGCTCTTATGCAGAGCCTGGACCCTTACATTGTGAGCTTTCTGAATACATTTTGCATCTTAGGTAGCCTTTGTGTATACAAAGCACTTTGATGCGTTACAAACATGAAAGAAGGTTTGAGTGTTATTGGGAAGAAAGAATTGCATTCTCTTTAGAATTCTCTTTGGAATGGATGTGTTCAGCTAGTGTTCCACACTGTTTGCAATGTTCTCCTCTAGATTAAAATTGACATGTATCAAAAAGTGATTGATTATATATAATCTAATAAGTCAGAAGAAGGCATCTGACAAATGTTGCTTTCATAAAATACGTTAACTTGAAAATATAAAGGAATTTTAATTAAACAAAAATTTTCTGTTTCGTTCATTTGAATACGAATGTAGGACAGACAAGTTAGTAGAATTTTCTTGTGGGACCTGTTCAGTTGCCAGGTTTTTTTTCCTGAGGTTGAACACTGATCTTGGAAGAGTACATTTTTTATTTATTTATTTGCACGTGGACAAAATGCTGCTAAACCAGTTTGTGCAATTACAGTGTTGCAAAGCCTCCAGCGATTGTAGATTCCACCTCAGTCCTAAACTTCTGTGAAAATGCCTGGAATATGAACATTTTTTTCCACAGTTAAGCCTAAAGCAAAGGGAAAAGTCAGTGATACAATGTAGTTCAGATAGCAAGACAGTAGTTACAAGTATGTTTCGAACTTTCAGACTTAAGGGTTACACTTAGTATAAAATCACTCTGTGATTTATTGCTGTCTTTTATGTATGTCCATATGTTATATTTCATACAACACTTTGTAATGTACGTGTGAGGTCTGTGTGCACATAGTTTGTGGGGAAATAATGTAATTGACACCAGATTTTCTTTGTGGAGTTAACTGAGTAGTTGCAGTCGGTCTGGAGAGTAGCTATATGCCTCTCAGAGAAAATCTGAGAGATTTTATGTAGAGCCAGAAGCAACCTAAGAGGGCCTAAAGCTAACCCAGAATTTTGAGGTTACTGTGGCTGGTGCAGTAACTGGAAGAAAGGCAAGAGGAGCATATGTGTTCCAGTCTCCCCTACAACAGTTCCTGTTCCTCCCATACTTCATGCTTTCTTATATGAACAAGAAGATTTTTCACAGCAATTCCTCTTCTGGTAATCTGCTCTTCAGTTAATTACAGTTTTTTTTCTCTTGCTGGTCCACAATAAACTATCCCCAAAGCAGCTGTCATTTCAGCAGCCTGTGGGAAACCCTTCCTTCTTTGCCATTCAGTAGTGTTGGCAGCAGCACGGGAAAGGATTAGAGAGTAGACAGGCAAGCAACCAGAGAAACTAGTAGTATCTCTAGCTTATGAGGTATCTCTTGAAGAACCCTTTAAGTAATGTCTTTTTAGAGCATTTTTAATATCATAATGTGTTGATGATGCACTATAACATACTGTGAACAGTCCTACTGTGGGTGCTACGATATCCACTGCCCTCTAGGTTTGTATGGGTATATTTTCAGTATTTGAGCTTTAAGGCAGGTAATTTAGGTCCTCAGAGGACAAGACTATGTATTATCTAATGCTCACTGGATTCCTATAGTTACATTTTTTGGTTTGGGGCAGCAGATACTTGCTTAACTAATGTCAGCAGAAATAATACATCATTCTCTAAACTGCAGTACCAAGAGTTAGCCTACCCGTTCTTGACCCAGACAAGGGAATGTAAAATACCATCTTTTTGCACTGCTCTCTCGGTCTGCCAATGCCGTATCTCCGGTTGTGTGATGCTCAACTTTCCTTTTATCTCCTTCCTCCTCCTTTATGTCCTCAGGCCTTCTACTTCTCAGGCATGCTTTCAGTTGACCTTCCGCTGCTTAGACGCTAGGGAGATCTACTGGTGTGTTGTCAAATTGGGGAAATTGTCAGAATACCCCATGATGAACCAGCATGTTCATTACAATATTCTTATGAACTGCCTATGTTGTTTTGCTAAAACTTCCTGTGGCATCTTTCTGAAAAATGTTATCAGCTCCTATGTGGTAAATGAAAATAACTTTTTATCCTTTATCTTAAAAATACTCACCTTGATTGCTGTCTGATGATTGGTTGTGTTTTAGAGGAATTTTGTAGAGTTGCGGAACCACAAAATTTTATCTTAAATCTCTTGCACAGCTTTTGTTGCTTTTGCAGATGGCATGTAAACTCAGGTTCTTGCCTCTGAGATCAGTCACAGTGACTTCTGGACAATTCATTTTACCTCAGGAGTCCAGGGTGGTTCAACTATTTACTGAATGAGAGCCTTTTTTCATGATTCTTGCGAGCTTTCTGTTCCACCTCCCAACACATCTCTGTTAAAGACTTATAACAACCTCTGTAGATAATGGCTCACATTGCAAACTGTGACAGATTCTTGACTATTTCAACATTAATAGTGCTACCATAGTTATCGTAATTGAATACAGGAAACTAAAAGTAATACAAGCAGTTCAAGCAGTTAACCTGAAAGGTAAGCCTATATCTTTTAAAATAGTAATAATATTTTTCTTTTTTTCCTACCATTAACTATTGCTTCAAGCAGATTTTATGTCCACGTTCTACAGTGAAATGATTACGAAATATGTCCTAGTTCTAGATTAAAATATACTATAATATACATAAAGCTTTATTGTTCCTTTAGATTCTTGGTTTAAGCTGGAGTGGAATATTTTCTAAAGTCCTCAACAACTGTTTACAATTTAGAATTAAATGTGCTTTCTGCCTACACTGATGCTGCTGAAGAGCTACCTGTACCCAACAGACCTGTCACTATTTTGTGCATTTGTTTCTGTGGCGTTATTTTCATTGGTAAATGTACGAGCTGATAGAAAAGGAAATCATTAGGTGCTCTCAGTATTGCTGAGGCATGGAGCTAGAACAGGTCAGTCACTGCATTTTGCAGATTGTGACATTTTAAATTACCTGTATACTACTGGAAGCAATCTGTGGACCTAATTAACATCTCACCTAATTAACATCGGGACTATATAGAGAGAATTCTAGATACTTTTGCACTGCCTTTATTTATTAAGTACCACATTATTCAAATTTGCTATCTTTAATTTCAGTATTGAAAACTTCAGTTTTGTGTGCTGTTTTCTTAAGTGGGAGTAACTTCTTTTTTTCTCCTTCAAGTAATCAATGCACTGCTGAATGAGTTCATTTTAATGCACTCAATCATGCCTCTAATGTTCGTAGCTTACGGGCGCAAGCATCAGTAATGCAGGAATGTTATATGGCTTTAGTTTGGGCCATTTCATAAAATATTCATGGAATCAAAAATGTGCATCAAAATAGCGGCTGGGAGAATTACATTTATGTGCCTGCTTTTATGGCAGCTTCACATTTAAACCCATTTGTGTTAATATCTAGTCAATCTTTCTACTTAAAAAAAAAAAGCAAAATAATAGTCTCCACATATACCCCTTTTGGTTTGATATCTATTTTGATATAACACATGTATACTTTTGGAGTGGGTTTTAGGAAGGGGAATTATAAAGGAAGTTTTAGATAATGTAAAAACGTTTCTCTTCAGTATTTACAAAATTACATTGAGTTCTTTGGCTTGAATGAATAGATTTATTTTTTTGACTTCTAAGCAACTTAGTGAAAACCGTAGCACAAATCTTTGTGCATACATATGTAGTTGCTATGAAAATAAGAATATTTTCTAAACTTTGATACTATTAGTGGCAGAGTACTATTTTATATAATTGTTTAAAACTGATTCTTTACTCTCAAAATTATATTGTGACAGTGTTTACCTCCCATACTTAAGATTAAACTATTGCTGATAGTTTCTTTTGTTATGCCCTGAGCTACATTAAACTATAACGTTTTCGTAGTGGTAGTATATGTGTTGTGAGAGTTACATTTCTCTTTTGTGCTTCCTTTTATAAACAAGGAAGAGATATCAGAGATTCTCAAATTCCATTTAGTATATACTGAGCTAATTTCTGCAGGGCAGTGGGAAAAGAAATATGCAATTGCTGTTAATGTTGCCAACTGAAAATAGCTATACTGCTTTGTGTAACATTTTGCAAATAGATGTTTCAAATATAGATTTCCTAGAAATACCTTCTGGATTTTCTCTTTTAATTCCTAGAGATATAAAAGATACATTTTTACAAACTATTCCAAGTAATTTTCCTACTCATTTTTTTCCTCTCATTTTGCCTTTTTTTTTTTCCTCATTTTTGCTGCTTTTCTTTCAGTTGATAATAAAAGTCATTTAAAACTTTGCCTTGTCACTGCTCAGGTGAGATAAAAATACTCTTACTCTCAGAAATGTTCTGTAATTGGCTTATTATTTTTTAATGTTTTTCAAGATTCACACAGCATCTATCTATGTCTGTGCCTAACAGTTGCAGTAGTTCAGTGTTTAAAAATTGGAAGGCACTGGCCAGATCAACTCCAACTGAACCAACTCATGACATCGAATAAACTTGCCACTCCCCTGAAAACATTATTTTTCCGCAGCGTTTGAGGTTCACGTGAACATTATGGATTAAAGAAATAGGCTGATATGTTGTTTGCCAAGGAGAAGGGATTTCAGATTATTTTGATAGAGGAATGAATTCCAAAGTCAAAATGTTTTACCTTCCATGAATTTGAGAGGTCTACAAATAGCTAGTATTACTTGAAAGCACCTTCAGTAAGCAAATTCCCAGCCACATAAGGGCTTTCAGGTCAGAAATTCCGTCTCTCTCTCGTTTAGGAAACTAGCAGGTACTTTATTGTTTTGCTTAGCATCTTCTTTTTGGTGAGCAGATTGTATTACTTTTGACTTGACAATCTTTCTTGGTAGTTCAGTGAAACCAAATGTAATTTAGTTCCATTTGAATACTACCAAAAAGATTGTATTGCCTCTGTATTTTGAAGCTTGATGTAGATGGATTGTTTCTAAAGAGGTTTCACTGAGATCTGGCAAAAAGGATGTCAGGTCACAGCTCTTATGGTTAGGTCAACTCTTAAGAACTATGGGGTACATGGAATATATGACTTCAATTTCTAGTCTGACAGAAACTTTCTCAAGGGGATACTGCAACTGAGGAAGCATGGGTAAAAATTACCATACCTGATAGTTCTAACAATCTAAACAATATTTCTGAGGGTTGCATGTATTATTTACCTAAATGATGTGTCCCATTAAAAGATTATGTTACAGAGTCTTAGGAGAAACTCAGATACTGTGTTCAGCTTCAAATTAAGGATCCAGGTGATACCATTCA